>JAJJMC010002939.1:474664-488914 GCA_023531435.1 Papaver californicum
CTCCAGGTTTCTATAAATAAGTGTGGGAAACTGTTGGAGAATCCACTGTGAGTATGGAACAAATTTTTTTTCACTCTAAGCATACATGGAAATAGTTAAATCATAACTTTGTTACCTAAAATTTCCTAAACACCAAGTGATTTTAGGCATATTATCCTGTGTAATGTGGTTTACAAGATAATATCTAAAATTCTAGCTAGTAGACTTAAACCTTTAATAAATTGAATTATTTCACCCAACCAAACAACCTTTCTTTCTGGTAGACTAATAACTGATAACATAGTGATTGCTCATGAACTAATGGACACTATCAAAAAATTAAAGCTCAAGAAGGTTGGATGACTGTGAAACTGGATATGTCTAAGGAATTTGATAGGATATAGTGGAATTTTATGTTGGAAACTTTTAAAAAACTTGGCTTTTGTAATGATTGGTGTTGCTTGATTGAACAATGTTTGACTACTGTTTCTAATTATATTATGTTGAATGGCTCACCTGGAGAGGTTTTTAAACCTCAAAGGGGACCGAGACAAGGAGATCCATTGTCTCCTTATCTATGTATTCTCTGTACGGATTCCTTTTCTAGTGCCCTTTTACATGTTGAACAACAAGGTAACATCCATGGTATGAAAGTCCATACTACTATCCCTCATGTATCTCATTTGTTTTTTGTTGATGATTGTTTAATTTTCACTAAAGATAATACTAATGAGGCTAGGACTCTAGCTAACATTATTGAGCAATTCAGTTTGTTTTCAGGTCAATCAGTCAACTTTGATAAGTCAGGTATGACTTTCAGTCCTAAAGTCCCTAATCATGTTAAGAATGATATTTCTAACATTTTTCATATTATAAGAATGGCTCTAAATGACAAATACTTACGAGTCCCTCTTCTTATTCAGAAAAATAAGATGCAAACTTTTGGTGGGCTTCTTGAAAGGTATGGGGATAAACTGCATACTTGGAAATCTAAATTCTTGAGCCAGCCTGAAAGAACTATCTTAACCCAAACTGTTCTTGTCACTGTTGCTAACCATCTTCTTGTTGTTTTTCTTATGCCTAAAAAGCTTACTGATCAGATGCACTCTATTCAGAGGAGGTTCTGTTGGGATAAAAAGAAAAATGGAAAAGGTGGATATACAAGAAGATGGGATGATGTAGATAAACCAAAATTTCAAGGTGGAATGAGAATCAAAAAAACTGAAATTATGACTAAAGTTTTGCTAACAAAGCTAGCTTGGAGGATGATAACTTCTCCTGGTGATCTGTGGTCACAGATTCTCAGTGGGAAATATTTTGCAAAGGATAATACACTTCATGGGGATTGTGCTTCTATTGGGTCTTGGATATGGAAGGGGATTATAGAGGGTATAGCTTATGTCAGGAAATACATTTGTTGGGAAGTGGTTACCGGTGAGCATATAAACATCTGGAAAGAAAAATGGGTTCCCACAATAGATGTTTTGCTTAACTCTACTTTCTTCTCTTCTACTATGTGCAATGTTGATCAGCTTATAGATAATGAATCCAGATCTTGGAATGATAATGTTCTTGAAAGCTTCTTTGATCTTGATACTGTTAAAGAGATTAAGAAAATTTGGTTTCCTACCAGTGGTAGGGATACTCTTAGATGAATACCAGAAAATAATAGCATGTATTCTATTAAGTCATTTTATAGGGTTGTCCATAATGATTATCAAAACCAAAATGGTATAAGTAACATTATGGATAATGTGAACTGGAAAACTTTCTGGAAACAGAAAATCCCTCCTAGGATCCTTCACTTCTTGTGGAAGTGCATTACCAAATGCCTACCTACTGGTGACAGGGTTGCTAATTTTGCTAATAACAACTCTACTATATGTCCTTTCTTCAATTCTACTATTGAAACTATACATCATCTGTTTTTCGAATGTGAGGTATCTAAGGAAGTCTGGTAATTATGTGATAACAGTCTAGCTTCTGTTGTAAGCACTAATAACATTGAATTCTGGATTGTGAATACTTTTGCATTCCCTTTTACTGTTATTTACATAACAACTAGCAAGAAAAAGGAAAAGCTGGGGTAATATTATGGCGTTTGTGGAAGGCTAAATGTAATCTAGCCTTTGAAAATGTCCAGCCTAATCCAGGGAGTATCTCTGATATGATAATAACTACTATAGTGATTGGAATTCCACAAATATTGTAAGTTATATAGCTTTCGTGGATTCCATTGGTAGGCAACCAACTATTTGGAAGGCACCAATTGCAGATGTTCTTAAAATTAACTTTGATGTTGCTTTTGTGCAAGAAACTGACAATGCAGGATTGGGACTAATTATTAGAGATAATGCAGGTACTCAGCATGGACTTAGCATGGACAACTACAGCAGTAACACCTGTAGGAGCTGAAGCTGAAGCAACTCTTATGGCAGTAAGATAGGCAAAAGAACAAGGGATAAAAAGACTTTATCTAGAAGAAGACTGTAGCTATGTGATAAAGGCAATTAATGGTGTAAGATCTGCAGTAAAATGGACTACTAACACTTGGATTGAAGACATCATAGCTCTGTTATATAATTCTTTTGATTTCTGGATATGTGCTTTTGAACCAAGAGAAGCATGTTGCTCATAAACTTGCAAAACAGGCAGCCTCTAATTTTATTAGGCATAGTTGGTTTGATAAAGTTCCTAGCTGGATGAGTGATATCCTGCAGCAGGACTTAAACAATTTGTCTATTTAAGAAATTATAATAGATCAGCTTTTTTATTAAAAAAATAAAAAAATCACAGAATTTAAAACTTCCCTAATTATATTTAGAAATACGTCATACAGTTGTATTTAGTAAAGGAGAGGATCTATATAGGTATTCCCATACCATTGCACAAATTCAATATCAATTTTTCTTTATAAAACTTAAATGATAATTAATTTGAAGCTAACATCCTAATAAATATTTTTTTAGGATGCTCTATCTTCCTACAAAAAAATAACCATAATCCATCGTCTACTGCTTCAAAAACCAGTCTTTGAAATTAAAATTGATAGTCAACGAAGTTAGGTATTCTAGGTGCACTTTTTGAAAAGATTGTAAGCTTAATATAAGCTTAGTAAGGGAACATATCAGCCAAAAAAATAACTTCAAACTCATTACCGTTAGAATTTATTAAAAAAATTAATGTTAAAATTATGAAATAGTGTGAAAAAATAAAATTAGTGCCGGATCTACAAATAGTGTGAAAATAATTATACAACAATCCTTCGCAGTAACATAAGAATACCATCCGTGTTTAACGGATCCTTAGTTGACATGGTATATATCATTTGGGTTCACCATTTATGAAATACTTTTAACTTTTTGTCTACCCACTACTGCCACCCTCAATATGGTCATTGTTGCTGCTCTTAACCCTAAAAAAAACATACTGTGCTAATGCTGGTTTTTAAGGAGCTTCACAGTCTGAGGTGACAAGGAGAAAGTGTGGCGATAACATCTCCTCCACGCTGTGATTCTCTACTTTACTTGAATCCCTCCTAGAGTGAACCTTCGAACACATAATGGTTAAAGAAGAAAACGCACAACCTTTACGCATAATAGTAACCAGCAACCCCCATGCTAATTGTCAACAACTGGCAGACATCATTTAGTAAATAGAGAGGTAACCATAGCACGGAAATATTGAATCAAAACTTTAATTCAACATTACTTTTCAAACTTGTCTCACTAGGTTTCCCTACCTAAACCAAAATTAGTAAAACAGGGAAATGTGCTAAACTGTAGAACCACTTAAAAGAGAAAAAAAACAATGACATTAAACAAATATGTAAATTTTGGAACTTGAGAAGATGAGACTACATCTGGATAAGAGAAGCCAACCTCCTTAGTCAAATAGACTGAACCCCATATCCTGCACCAATCAAACAAATAAACAATCAATCAGAAACAAACCAAAATAAAGTACACACTTCTTAGCATCATTAACTTATCTCATCAGTGCAGAAATACTTACGTCATCAGACTCTTCTTTCTCTTCAACCTTCTCTTCCTTCTTCTGCTCTGCAGCAGCAGGTGCAGCAGCAGCACCACCACCAGATGCAGCAACGGCCATCGGGGCACCACCTCCTGAGGGTACTGAGGCCAACTTCTCCCTTCCAGATGCAATAAGTTCAGTTATATCTTTACCCTTGACTTGAGTAAGGAGCAACTCAATTCTTGAGTCATCGCAATCAGCTCCAACTGCATGAACAAAAAATACATCACTAAATGATGTTGTAACTAAAAGGTTGGAGTTGGTTTAGTTGCGCAAACAATTTTTAAATGTAAAATTCTACTCATTCATAGTCCTAAAGAATCCATGTTACAATCAACAAGTTGCATACACACAGGGTTGGATTGGCAAGTGCATAAACTATAACAATATATACTAGTAGCATATACTGACAAGATTCAAGCAATATATATCAACACAAATTGGCAAAACAGAAACAAAGAAGACCCAGTAATCAAAACCCTAACAGGCAGTTACCCACACACCTGTTTATAAAGGTCAGCAAATAAATAGAAACTACAGCACAATATTCTAAGTTCTAACAATTCAAGGAATATAATTTCACATTCAGTTGAACAAACTGCCCATATTGCAGTCCTTTTAACATGCATAAACATAATTTCAATAGTAAAAGCATAACAGAGATCAAACATCCATTACTAAAGCATGTCTAAGTTTATTCAGCATTTTAACTGACAATAAAATGTCTTCATAACAAACACAGAAAAAAAACTCAAAACCAAACAATTAAACTTCACCCAATAAGAAAACGAAAAAAATAAAATACAATATAACATGTAGACGAACATAACATAGATTAGGCAAACAGACAGATCAAATTCAATGGCCAGAGAAATGAAAAGACGCATACCTGATCCAAGACCATTAAATTAAAAAACTACTTCATACAACAATCACACATATAAGTTTAACAGATCGAGAAAGAAAAAAAAAGGGTTATACCTGATCCAAGGACTCCCTTGATATCCTCAGCTGTAGGTGCTGTGTTTCCACCCAAAACAAGAAGCAAGTAAGCAGCGATAACCTTCATTTCTGCTGAAAATTAACTGCAAACAACACCAATGATATCAGTTTTTCTAGCAACAACAGATACGATGGAGAAATTGAAAGAGACAGTAGGATAATTACTCTGGGGATCTGATAGTTTTCAGAGATGAGATTTACAAAAGTATCGGCTACAACAACGAAAGTGGAAGACAAATGCTATTTCTAGGGTTTATATGGAGCGGCTTCAGGGAGATTATAACGACCTTAGGGTTTTCAATATAGAAGAGTTGGATACTTCAACCCAAGTTAATGCTAATTACAATTTACACCTCCGGTTTTCTTATTTTCTTCTTTTTCTTACACTTTACTTACCAGTTATAATTACTTGTGTACGGTGGAGGTATGCAGTTGCACTCCACTGACTTTAGTGACGATACGAGGAATTTTGCAAATGCAGTTGAAAATGAGCAGTTAATAATGATTTTCAATCCACTTCAAGAAGAGGACTGATGAGATAATATGCTGCCGATTAACATGCACAATGTAGCACTGTAACTCGGTCCCTGTAAGGCTGGCATTCCTCGATTGAGTAGCCTATTTAGTTATATTAGCGGATCAACAATTCCTGGCAAGCTAGGTCCTGAGGCACGTATCCAGAGACCCAACGGCCAAAATACAGGTGTGCCTCACGGACAGTATTCACCATCATTGGGGATTTCAACTTAATGATTTGCAGAAGGATTTTTGGAGATAATTTCTGTTATATTTGTCCGCCTTTCCCATTACATGAGTAAACTGTGAACTAGTGTTGGAGCAAAATTCGCCATGTAATTTCATTTTCTCCCACGCTTGTTTCAGTGTTCTATACTTTTATCAGAGTTCACAAGATTTATAAAGGGATACCAAACCTTTGTGGGGATACCATTCCATATAAAACAAACCAAATCCTGAATACCGGATTTTTAGATTTGTATCCCCGTATCCCCTATATAAATCTTGAGAGTTCAAGTCTCACTACAAGAGATCAAAATATCTGTTTTCGTGGAAATGTGATAATCATTTGTTTCAAAGCGATTTCGATTCTTGACTAGCTTTACATGAGTTAGCTGAGACGTCACTTGTAGAGGAATTCAACAGATTCATAAAGGTTCAAATTTTAGATCCCTGAAGATTATTAACTCCTGGTTTGCAATTCAAATTAAATGTAGGTAGGTACTAAAACCAAGGTGTAAGCAGACTGTAAAATTTCCTTTATGTTCACAATTAATTTGTGAAACAAGAGTTCAGTAATTTCTTGTTTCTCTACAACAAACTTTCTTTCTTACAAACCAAGACAATGTTCTGTATAATTTTCTATATAGGTTTGTGTAGACAAACTTTAACCAACTGGGACTCTACTGCTTCCGCAATTTATGACCCCTACTAAACCCGGGAAAGTAGCCAATCTTGAACACCCATGCATCTTCTTATAGAAACAAGACAACCAGATGATAACTGACGAATATTGAATTTGGAACAATTTCTCAAGCACGTCTGTATTCATCTCCACAGTCACCAATAGCTCTTAGGAGATCTTTTCCTTTCTTTGTTACTTCTTGAATGCTATTGACATCATCCTCATCAAGAGTGAGGGAAAATACAGCGTTGCAATCATTTATATGCTCTGCCAGGCCAAGCCTCACGCCAACCATTGACCCAGCAACTGATTGCTGCCGTAACACAATATTTGCATGAGTCAATCTAACACTTCCTCAAAAGGTTTTATGATGCAAAATAAGTAGGTGATTTTTTTTCTTCAATTTACCTGATCCAGAACGTATTTCACTGCTACTGTAGGTATTGATACCCCATGTTTATTAGCTACCTTCTTTAAAGTTTGAAGCAAGGTTTGGAATAAACCCCATCCACCCCAAGCATCCACCATCTAAAACATTAAGGAGGATAATTTGTTATTGCAAACCAAATATACGGTTTGTAAGTGGTCAGGTAGGAGAAAGGCTTTTAGAGAGTGACATACCCTTTTGTACTTCTGGAGGGATGGGGTATTTAGAGGTGGGCCAGCAAAAGGAATCGATAAGTTGGTGTCAAGGAATTTCTCAGATAATAAACCTCCCATCACAGTTCCGTACCTGAATTTATAGCCAGTTCAAATTCAGAATGAGTAATAGGAAGAGCAAGGACATTTATGAGTGCATCTATCGAGAGAGGGAGAGAGAGAGAGACGTTATAAGTTTTACTCCTGTGAGCTGACAAAGTTCCGCCATTTTCTGTTGAGGACGCATGTCGACAATAGAATGTTGGACCTAAAGACACCAAACAGTTTTTCACTCAGCAATTGAGAGCGCATTTGGTATATAGAACAAACCACCCAAGAAACCTTAGAAAACATCAACGAAATTTAAGTTGACCTGATTGCTAACGACCGGGATGCCATTTTCCAAGATTATGTGCAACCTCTCAGTATCAAAATTCGTCAAAGCCACTGTCTTGATTTTACCTGCATGTTTATCCCCAAAAGGTCCGATACAATCAAGAAATGAAGGTATGTCTCCCTGAATTATATTATTCAAATATAATCAATCTAACCTTCTTCTTTTAGATCTGTAAGATGTTTTAAAGCATCGAGGTAGCCCGTATTGGAATAATCCCACCTATTTGCAGTAAATGAAACATACAATCATAATGAGAAGCTATTATGAATCATGACAGTGGTTATCAAGAGTGATTGAATGTTCAGGAGAAAACTAACCAATGAAACTGAAGCATATCTAAGGCTGGAACGTCCATTCTCTTCCTTGACACGTTAATGCTTTCACGAACATATCTACTTGTCATTTTAACAGGAGGCGGTACCCATTTGGTAAGGCTGCACAAAATAATCCATAATAAAGTAAGATGAAAGAAACTTGAGCAACATCAATGACCATTCTTGGCATCTCAAACTAATGCGTTCGACCTGGCTCAGCACCAGCTAATCTAGTTATCAATTATGTATTGTTTCTTCCATGTTTTTCGATGGTTTCTTAAGCATACATATGAAAAAGGCTTACTCAATTTAAAATTAAGGCCACCTTTTATTGAGTGTCTACCTAACAAATATCGAAGTTAATACCTTCAAGAGTCATTTGAACCATAAATGGGCAAAAATTACGTTCGCGAACTAATTGAGCACGTTGTGAGTACTCTCCTATCAAAATAAGATAATTTACTTTACTCACTTTATATTTGCAACGGAAACATCCCGTGCCTGATACAAAAACAGTTACATAGAAATTTTTAATTTTTAATTTTACCGGGATTCTCCAGTATTTTCAATGGTGTTATTAACGGTGTTCTTTAATTGATACCTGCATGTTCAGCGATTCTATTTTTAATTGTAGGCCATAAGATCGACGCTTCTTAACTAGGAGATGTCACTAGACTCTCAGCAAAACAAAATCCCCTGATACATTTACCAGCTAGAGAAACACAGAAGTTAACTAAAAACAGATACAGCTTCAAAGTCAGGCACAGAAACCCCTTCTTGAGAATAATATTCAAGAGTGGAAATGATTACCCCTTGATATTCTCCAAGAGCTCTGGTGGGCGTTCCCTACGGACTTTGTTGATGAAAATTCCATAGAGATCTTCCGCTGGTCCATCTATATCGTAAAATATGGGTTAGACAAGAAACAATCCCAAACATATGTATAGATTTAACAATAGAACATGGAAAGCGAAACAAACTCCATGCAATCTAAACAAAAACATAACAACATAGTAATTGAAGTCGAGAGTCTAGACTCTATATACTCCATAGGTTCTTAAAATCCACAAAATTTTAATTCTTAACCAAACAAAAGCAATAATTAAAAAAAAAGTATGTCAAGTAAGTTCTAACAAATATCTGCCATGTCAAAGGTTGTAAGTCCAGCATCAACGTAGTGAAGCATCGCATCCACAGCATTGTTCTCATCGATTTTGCCCCAACCTCCACTAGTCTGCCACATTCCATTAACAATTCTACATATCTCTAGGGAATCATTTTTGTTCTTCACCTCAGTAACTCTAGGATTCTGAACAACAGCTTGTTCATGTTTCATACATCCTCGAACGAGTTTCCCCGATTTGGGACTGGTTTGAGCTTGGGTTCTAACAGGATAGAAAGCAAAATTGGAGCAGAAAACTATGGAGGCTGCCATTACTCTTACAATCTACCAACAATGACCAATTAATGCATGAAAATCTCCAGTTTTTCCCTCCTTAAAAAGGCTGACAACAAACACATCAATTCACTAAATTACCCTCCATGAATTATGTATAATTATGAATATCTGTAACAAAAAATGTTTACATTTTTTCTATCCCCTTTTTGTTTATCTATCCTTTAACATCCCAAATGGGGATCCACGTGGTTGAACCAGACACTGACATGTAAGTTAACATTTACTCCTTCCCTAAAAAATCGGCCAAGAAATGGACCAATAGAAGAACAGGGTCTCTATTCAGTGAACATAATAAAATTGAAGAGGAGAAACATAAAAAGAAATTAATTAATATAGGGTTAGGTTAGGGTGTTAGACTCACAGTGATCTGCCAAATCAAAAGTGGAAAGACCAGAATCGACATATCGAAGCATAGCTTCAACTGCATCGTCCCTATTGATTTTCCCCCAACCACCGCTAGTTTGCCACATGCCATTCAAGACTCTGCAGATTTCTAATGAATCGTTGCCGTTTTTCACTACTGTGACTCGTTCTTTCTCTCCTATTTGAACGCACCGAATCGAGGTCGAGTTAACTGGATGTAAGTTAAAACCGGTGTTTTGGGTTCGAGTAGGTTTGATTGATTTGAGATTGGTGAAGAAATGGTGGTTTACAGAGGTCGCCATCTTGGCGGGAGAGAAGCGAGTGAGAAAGATTGAGGGTGGTGAGGGTAGGATAAGGTATTGATTTGGCGCCCACACGAACTGGAAGAGGAAAATGCTTCAAATGACTTATATACCCCTAATATGTCATAAGAACCACAGACTGACAGACACCAGATATGGAGACGTCTTTTGATTTGTAAACCAAATGTCTTCGTTATGCAGCTACTTTTAACCTAAATCTATGCATATGAATATGATAAAAGAACTGAAAATTAACTCAAAGATTCATACAACAATACGAAACAAACACTTGTTTGTTAGTACGAATCTTTAAACTTTTAGACGTTATACCATCTGATTTAGATTTATGCTAAAACTTAAGAGGTTTAAAGGACTGTCTTTAGTTTCCACAATTGTATCTTCGTATATTTTGATTCAGCAATAAAGGAATACAATTTTTTTTCAATGGTATGTCTCAAATCTTAAAAAGATATTGAAAGTTTGCTTACTACGATAAATTACACCGGGTCATTTATATGAGTATTCATTTCAGGGTTGAAGGCGTATGTACTCATTTTGGAGCACTAGGTGGGTGCACTATGTGGAGCTCATGTGAATTTGTTCATCTTTTACTTTGTGTTATTCTTGAAATGATACTATAAAATAAAAATCTGAAAAATAAAAAAAAGATAACCTATAAAAAAAAAGGTAAAAGAATTACTTTGATTTTTAAAAATAGTGTATATATATTCTTTAATAAAAAAAATTAAAAACATTTAATACACACGCATTACCAAATCATTAATTTTTTTGAGAATTTTTAGAAACTCCACAATAAATTAGAGACTAATTAAGCTAAAAGATGAATAAATAAATAATAAAATAATCGTTTCAAACATACCGACTAAAAAACGACGTATAAATCGTCCATTCATAATTCATACATACCGTCTAAAAAACGATGTATAAATTGTCCATTCATAATAAGTTGGTCCTATTTTTATGGGATTTTGAGGAGAATGGATTTGTAGTAGGGCTGCACAACGGGCGATCGGTTTAGTGTTTAACCAAAACCAACTACCAACCCGTCTATAGGCGGGTTTTGAAAATCAAAATCAACTAACAACCCGTCTATAGGCGGGTTTGAAATCGACTCTAATCGGGTCAGGCGGGTTCGTTTTTTTTTTTGCGGTTTAACCCGCATTGCATTGACAAACAGAAAATCTCCTGAACAGTTTGGAACATTTCAGCAAACAGAATATAAAGATGGAACAACTTAACATTATCTCAGTTCACCAAAGAGTAACACTATCTCAAGTTTTTTCCTAAGGATGTGACAGGCACAGGCTCAATCATAATGGGAACCAAGTTCTATGGCGGCTATGTTTTCACGACTAGTAAATCCGTATGTACTTCAACCTTCTTTGTCAAAGCAATAACAATGTCAAAACCACATTAAGAATGCAAAAGAACCATTCTATGGTGTCAATTGGACTTCTTAACTACAATTTCCTTTTTCCTCTGGGTTATCAGTAAATGGTTGCATGTTTATGACAAAAGACTGTGACCTGATTTCCAATAGCTAGTTAAACTTAACATCTAGGTGGACCAACAAAGAAATCCCAGTGACCTGACAGTATCCACTCTGAAAAAAAAATTGTGTATTGATTGACAGTTCATTGCAAATGTATTATACACAAAGCAGGCAACAATCCAGAAAAGTTTGAGATACCAAAACCCCTTTTGTGAATTTAATGTCTGTTGATCATGTAATAAACTTGGTATGGAGAAATACATATTATGCAGGAAAAACAAACAAATAAGCAAACCAATTAAACGATACCACAGTATTTCCAGTTTGAGACACTAGCAGTTGACGCACTCTAGAATTAACAGAAACAAGCTAAAGGCACTATGTACATCTTTATTCAAAATATGATTCATAAAATCGTCAAAACAATTGAACTATTCCTAGACAAAAGTATTCATAAACCCCCAATTTCTGATGAACCCTAATTTTCCAAAAATAAATAAATAAACCCCCAATTTCTGATGAAATCAGATGAACCCCCACCTTGTTTGTCTGTTGTAAGCTTTACCTTGTATGTTGAACTTGATTGTCGATGAAATCAGATCAACCCCCAATTTCTGATGAAATCAGATGAACAACAGATGAACTTGATTGTCTGATGTAAGTTTTAACTTTTAAATCGATGTTTGTCTGATGAGTGATGGTGATGGTGAAATCAAATCTTAGTTAGATTAGGATAATAGAAAGATTAGGATGGTGATGGTGATGGAGAGGCTGAGAGTGAGAGCAACAGCCAGCAGCGGCGTGAACTTGAAGTGAAGAACAGCTGAACGCCTGAATAGGAGAACGAGAAATGAAGATTAGGTTTTTTGTTTAGTTAAGTTTCTTCTATAGATGGATGGCTAGGATGAAAAATAGTAATATCAATCAATGGCTAAAATTACTCGGTTTATACGGGCGGGTTTGGGCGGTTCTTATACTAAACCCGTAAATCGAACCGTGATGACCGGGTTTTTGATTTTCAAAACCGTATATCAACCCGCGGCGGGCTGGTTCAGTTTAAAAACCCGTGGTTGTGTCGGGTTCGGGCGGGTACGGTTTTTCAGGGCGGTTCATGTGCAGCCCTAATTTGTAGGGTCCATTTATTAGAGTTTATAAATAGGCGGTTTTTAATTTGTCTATTTACATGGTACGTTGTTTTTAATTTGTCTATTTACATGGTATGTTTAGAATTGTTGATAATAAAAAAGAATAGTAATCGTGGGATGAGCAGTGTGATTTGTATTTCTCTCTTTGCGTTGACCTAATCAAACATTGAAGAATAAGTTAAAGGATGGAATCTGATAAACCAAACAAACGAAAAGCCAATGTGACCATACTTAGCATACAAAAACTCCTCCCATATTATTTTTTATAAATAAAAACTATTTGAAATAAAAATAAAATAAAAACTTCATTTTCATTTATAATGTTTAAATTTATTTTTTACCACTTTTTAAAATGGCACCCTTACCCTTTCTTTATTTTTATCGGGTTCTTCTTCTTTTCTTCTTCTCTCATTTCTTCTTCTTCTTCTTCTCTTCTTCTGCCTCCTCCTTCCCACCACCATCATCACCAGCAACAGTAGCTCCACTGCCACAAAACCAGTGAGAAAAGGTAGATCCGGAGCAACAACACATCCGTCTCCTTCACCAACACCTCCATCTTCTTCTCTTCTTCTCTCTTTTTATTTTACTTTTATGTTCACCAATAATAGTTTTGTCACCCATATCCGCCACTAACAGCATCTCCTTCTTCTCCACCAACACCACCACTACTTCCTTCTCTTCCTATGTACAGATCATCTACCAACAACACCTCCTCCTCCCCCATCGCTTCCTCCTGGTTATTTTTTCTCCTCCACCACTACATGTCCAGATCCACCACCAACAACACCTCTTCCTCATCCTTCTATCCTCTCCAAACATCACCAATACCTCAAGATCATTATCGTCGAAAATCATCATAAAAAAATAATGATACATCGCCATTGTCGAAATTAGAGTTTTTTGGGGGTGAAGCGTCAGAAAAATGATGAAACCAAATTTGGTTTCATAAAATTTTACAAAAACTAAAACAACGTTGAAACCAGTGTTTATGTTGGTGGAATGTCTGAAAAATGATGAAATTTTTTTTAGTTTCATCATTTTTTTTCATCTGGAATAAAATAAATGATGGAACCTTTTTTGGTTTCATCAAATTTTAGAAAAACTAAACAACGCTGAAACCAATTTTTGTGTTGGTGAAAACAATAAGTTTTATAGAAACCAAATTTGGTTTCATCTGATTTGTGCCTACTTTTTACCGTGAAACCAAAGTTTAATGGTGAAATACGTTTATGTTGAAACCAAATTTGGTTTCAACTAAATTTTTCCTAGTTTATTCAATTTGGTGGATCTGGTTTCTTCGTTGAAGTTGTGTTGGTGAAATACAAATTTTATATTGAAACCAAATTTGGTTTCATCATTTTTCTGCCTAATTTTATCGTTGAAACCAATGTTTTAGTAATATGGTAAGTTTTTTATGGTGGTGTTGCTGGTTTGTGGTGGTGGTGTTGATGATAGTGTTGGTCGGTGGTGGTGTTTTCCGGATGGTAGTGGGATAATGCTGGTGTTGGTGTTGGGTGATGGTGGTGGAAGTGGTGTTGGTTGTTGGTGGTGCTGGTTGGTGGTGGTGGTTGGTGTTGGTTCTGGTTTTCGTTGTTGTTGGTGATGGTGCTCGTTGGTGGCGGATCTGGTGGTTGTTAGTGGTGCTCGTTGATGTTGGAGTTGGTGGTGAAAGTGGTGTTGGT
>JAJJMC010002939.1:489314-521726 GCA_023531435.1 Papaver californicum
GGGGGGCAATGGTTCATCATCTCTAAACCTCATTCCAGTAGTAGTTTACTTTTACGGCTTCGACGTGGAAAGAGTAAACTGGCGGGAGGGTAACAAAAATGTGGAGAGGAAACTAGCAAAATAAGGGATTTTATAAGGGATTTTAGGGTTTAATTTATGTGGGCCCATAAATCCTTCTTTACCTTTCCCATCAAATCTTGGGGGGGGGGGGGAGGTCGGACTCCATATGAAGGATTTGCTGGAATAGTGATTCCCAAAGGAAACGTGAATCCTGGGGATTTGGACAACCAAATTACCGAGGGAAATACAATTCCATTAAATCCCCTAGCCCCATAAATTCCACCTATAAAATTCTGCATCCAAACCTACCATAGGTTGTTTTCTCAATTGTTTCATATGTCACTCCATATCTTTATGCATTTTATTGAGTTCTTCGTAATTCATCATATATTCAGCTAGCTCAATTATGCATTTTACCAATAAATTGGATAATATAGTTGTAATGAACAAGGAATAAACTTTTGATGTGGGCATGTGGTACCAATCACAATGCAACATGTGGTATTTAAGTATTCAACAATTTCTCTGCAAACTTGTTAGAAGAAAACAAAATTTCAAAATTTAGGTACTATTAATTCATTGGATAATCATTTGATATTTTATTAAATACATAGTAACACATGTCAAATCATGATTGGTGCCCCCATGCATGTCCAAATCAAAAACTGGCCCACATCAAAAATTAATCCGTGAAGAAGTTTTGCCTTGCAATTTATGTTGTACAATAACCTACGTCATATGGGATAACTAGATAAGGTGCATCAAACATTGATTGTATACCTCACTTTGCATTCAAATTCAAAGCAGATAAATTGATTGACTATAATACCCTACTTAATTAATAGTTGTGGTTTCATGGACCTAGGTTTCATGGGTTATACTTATATCTGGAACAATATGAGAAAAACAATAAATTTCACAGAGCAGAGACTAGACATAACTCTAGTAAACCATAAATGGAATATTAAATTTCCTAAATCAATCTCAGACATTTAGGACCTCTAACCTCTGATCATGTTCCTATAATCTCAACACTCATAACACCTAGAAAGAGGGTCCCAATCTATTTAAGTACTTTGGAGACTGGATGAAGCATAAACAATGTGCTACCCTAATAAAAGAATGCTGTGATAATCAAATAAGGAGATCCAGAGCTTATGCTTTCTTTATGAAACCGTCTAATGTAAAATATAACCTCAAGAAATTGAACAAAAATGTTTTTGAAATGTTATGATAAATATAAAAGATATTAAGAAAGAGTTACATAATACCAACATTAAACAAAACTCTTTAAAAAAAGAAACAAATCTAGTTTACTTGAATGACCAACTAACTAAATGGTATGAGATAAAACAAAAATTCTGGAAAGATAAAAGTAGGGATCGAAACATGGTTTCAGGAGACAGAAATACTAACAATTTCCATAGTAAAGTAAAAAAAGACACCGAAGAAACATAATTGAGACTCTGTTGGATAATGAGGCTAACTGGCTAAATTCTAGACAAGAAATAGCCAACTGCATAACAACCACTTTAGTAAAATAGTAACAACAATTAATCCTTGCATAAAAAAGAAAATGATTGATCTGATCCCCAGTTGTATTAATGGAAATGATAATAACATTCTTTGCTTTATTCCTATTAACAGGGAAATAAAAAATGTTCTTTTTGCAATGGACCTGAACTTTTGTCCCCAACTTTTCCCAACAAAATTGGGATATTGTGGAAAGTGATCTGGTTAGAATGGTTCAAATCTTTTTTAGAACTGGTCATCTAGCAAATGATCTAAATTCTTCTTTTATTCCTTTAATACCTAAAACCTGAACCCAACAGCTTCGACAGAATTTAGACCAGTTTCCCTAAATAATACCTCTTACAAAATAATATCAAAATTGATGCCTAACAGGATGAAAGGAATGCTAAATAAAATTATAGGACCTTATCAATCTTCCTTTATTCCAGGTAGGCATATCTCTGGCAACGTAGTCATAGCTCATGAAATCATTCAGAAGTGAGAAAAACTAAAAGTAAAAAAGGTCTGATGGGAATGAAAATCGACATGTCAAAGGATTTTGACAGAGTTGAGTGTACTTTCCTAATAACAATAATGCGTAAACTAGGTTTCTCCTAAACCTGGTGTAACCTGATATTTCAATTGATATCCACAACAACTTTATATGTTCTTTTAAATGGAGTCCCAAGTGTCTTCTTTAAACCAACAAGTGGTTTAAGACAGGGAGACCCTGTCTCCCTATCTTTTTCTCTTTTGTATGGAATCTTTTTCAAGAACCATCTTAGATGCTGAAAATAAATAACTTACAAAAGGCATTAAGATTTTTAGACATGCCCCAGCTGTGAGTCATCAGCTTTTCGCAGATGACTGCCTCAGCTTCTGTAAAGCAGACATATAAAGATCAAATAATCTAGTGAACTTGTTCAAGGAATTTGGAACTGCCTCCAGTTAATACATTTAGCCCTAAAACTGAGCCTACTGTTATGTTTAGAATAAAGAAGGTTTTCGGTGTCAAAGCAATTCCTTTAAATGACAAATACTTAGGATCATCATTGTTTACAAATAGATGTGAGATAAAAAGTTTTGAACTTTTAGAACAAACCATGAGAAACGGATTAAAAAATTGTCAAGGATACAACCTAAATAATGCAGGTAGAACTATAATTATAAAAATGTAACTTCTTCCCTTGCAATTTACTAAATAAATTGTTTTAAAATTCTGAAAAAAGTCTGTAAGAACTTAACTAAACTCCTGCGTGATTACTAGTGGGGAAACAATGAGAATAGAAACAATATAAATGGCAAGAAAGGAGTCTATTAAAATCCTTGGGATTATATGTGTAATGCTAAGGAAGAGGGAGGGTTAGGTATACAAAACATTAAAAAGTTTAATTTAGCCATGATAGCAAAGATATGTTGGATATTAAAAGAAAATCCCAATACTCCGTGGATGATTCTAAAAGCTAAATACTTCCCAAAAAATGGCAATCTTCACATCAATCCCAATCCAAAAATAGGAGATAGTTGGGTCTGGAAAGGTATCCATAAAGGAGTCCAACTGTTAAAACCACACTGCAAATGGAAAATTGCAAATGGAAAAACCGTAACCATCTGGGAAGATCAATGGATCCCAGTACACCTATCTCTAAACCAACTTATAGAACTGAGAATATAAGTAAAGTCAACCATCTTTTTATTGTCAACAAAACTTGGGATTTAGAAAAGCTCCAGGCTTGTTTGGAACATAGAATAATAAGAAAAACAACTGAGATGAACAAACCAACTCATGATCAGGAAGACATTGCAGAATGAATTCTAAACACAACAGGTATATATAATCAAGCTCAAGCTTTTAAGTAACCTGGCTAAGTATGTAAATTTTGTACTTAAAGTAAGTATCTCAATAAGTTTCCCCATTCTTTATTGTGGGAGACCATAGTGCTGTCTCTATCGGGGTTTCCACAAAAAAGCCATTTCCACCATCAGGGCTCAGCAAGTAGCAACATTCAGTTCCGAGGCTGCATTGAATAAAGAAGTATAATTGCTGCTTGGTTACCTGTTCCCCATCTCTTTTTGATAGGTTCTATGGAATGATGCATGCTGCTTCATATGGGAGAAAAGAATAATAAATATGTTGGTCCTGAGTCACGAGAGAGATTCTCTACACGAATGACTCGTCAAGTTATAACTTACACTGGTGAATCGGACCAACACCTATCTTATCTCTCTAAGAGTTTGATGTAGGGTTGGTATAACGACATCTCTTCTTAAAAGTCTTTGGTATTCCACACGCAATCTCCATTGATTAACACTAATGGGTGAGTCCCATGCATCAATGAATGTTATGGATTGCGGTCTCACGCTCGATTGTTTGGAGAAGGAGACGGGAATAAATACTTCCCCTAATTAAGAAGCTCCAAGTTATGGAATGGAAAACCTCGGCGAGACCAGTCATCAGGTCAGAGAGACGCCTGGATGTTGTTATTGGGACAAACAGTAAACGCCAGTCCCTAATTATTTGAATGTCTCTCTTCTTGCTCTTTATCTTCTCTTTGGTTCACCAATATAAAGTGGAGTTGTTTCAATTGCCTAAGCCGCCCTTCTCTGACTTAATCTACTCCACTCTTTCTAGGAGAGGATCGAGAGGTCTTGGTGAATATGAAATAATTGTTCTTCTTAATCACCTTGGTTTCTAGGTTAGGCTGGATCAAAAAGAGAAGAACTTTCAGAAGCCGCACTCGCTATGCTTCTGGTTTCCTATCACTTGACTGAGTGCGACTCCAGGAGGTAGCCTTTTTAATAATTTAATACTCGGTCTGAATCTCGACAGTCATGTCTCTCTTAAATTCTCCGTCAAAATCAAAGAGAACTATGGAAGGACTTTCAGTACCTGCTCTATTCCTTTCAACAAGATCTCTCGGTCGGCCAATAAAACAGGAAATTTTACAATTAGCTCTCTTTATAAAACTATCAAAACCAAAAAAGATAAAAATAGGAAATGGGAAAAAAATTTGGAATCTCAACAAATCACTAATAATTAAACTCTTTATCTAGAAAGAAACAAATTCCATTATTCTTACAGGAATGATAATGGCTGCAATTCTTCCAAATATAGAAACAAATAGTAGCCTTTGTAACACAGGTGAAAAGTCTCTATCCCATCATTTTCTTAGTTGCATCTTTGCAAAACAGGTATGGGAACACTTAAACTATGACATGTTTACTGATATCCAAAATAAAAATAATATCCATGTATGAAAATATTGTAAAATTTATCAAAATTTTTAAATCTATAAACAAACCATACTATAACATAACACAAACTTTGTTTTACAACCCAAGTCAGGATGAAACAATGCATATTCTTAATAGAAAACCTGATAAGAACTTAATCTTTATGACTTTGAGAATAAGCATTGCTCTATCTATGAATAATTCTACTACTACCTCTAGAATTAACCTGACGCTCACTGGTTACACAGGGAAAATAATCGAAGCTAGAGGCTCCCATGTAGATTGTAGTATAATAGGACAATTAGAAGAAAATGGAGCAGAGACAGCCTTCCGATGGGAACCTGAATGGAATTGACATAAGGTTTTCTTTCAAAGTGACTCTAGACAAACTCTAAAGCTGCTGATGGGAAGATATTCTAAAGCAAAACAGAATAGATACTAAGTTATTCAAAACACTGATCCTTAAACAAGCAAACTATCAAATTCAAAGTTAATATGCTTCTATTTTAATTTCTAGATATAGTATCAAGAAGGCAGCTGACATCTTCATGTTTTGTAACCAAAATGCGATAAAAGATATTTGGAAATGAGACATACTGGCAGTCATTCTAAACAAACTCTACATTACTAATTGCATCAATCTTGTAACAATTAATGATTAACAGAATTATGGAAATCATTTCAATCAATATATTATCTGAGATTTTTATCCTCGTTTTCTAAAAAAAAAAGGGTTCATCATTCAGTTTTTGTAGCGTGTTTTACATCTCAGGAGGCCACCGAGGGAAAACCCGAAATTTCTCCATAAAACCATTTTAGGGATGTGACTTGAAATAGGTTGTGAGACATGGATCACTAGGCCCCAAAGTACCAAATTAAATAGAGATTTTCATCAGGATTTCTATCAACTGATGAATAAAATTTCTTTACAATTTTTGTAATAACGATGCTTAGTTACTATGGGCACAACTTCAAATCATCATCCAAATCTTCTTCCCTAATCAATTGGCTCAATGACTGTCAAGAATAATTTCACCTACTTTTCTGTTATCATTTCCACAATTTGTTTGGTTGATTCTCACTTTTTAAATCTTGGCCATTGTAAAAAGTGTGGGCACCAAGTTTCATCAACAAGTTACATAACTCTATAGTCATTTTCCCAACCTATTTCAATAAATTGCTAATTATTAAACCTCAAACTGTTTAGCAGAGGTTTTTTAATTTGTCTGTAAGTCCAAATCTAACAGTTTTGAAAAAAAAAATATTTTTATTTTTATTTTTTATTGAAATTATGTTTGGTATGAAACTTATAATCAATTTTTAAGAATTTTTCTTTATCGAGAAATTTCATTAAACATCCTATGATACGTGTCTTGGATTCTTTGAACCGTAAACTATATAGTTTGTTTTCAAAAAAACAATAAAATCAAAAAAGTCCCTGACTTTAAGTTATTTTCAATCATGGAAGATATATCTTTGTTGACTTTATTAATTGATAAAACTTTCTGTAGGGACAAAAAAAGATATATAGAGATAAGAACTCAATGAAAGGGATGATTTTAGAAAGGTGACCAATCAAGATATCTTCTAGAGGGAAAGGGAGAATGCTCTTGATAAAAGATGAGCACAACTTGGATTTAACCATAACAAAGCAAAAAATGGTAGTAAGAAAATGATAATTTTACGTTTTCTAATTTCAGAAACAAAACTTTTTGAAATATAATTTCTATAAACATGGATACCAAACATATTTCATGTATGCTTGTATTTTTGTTTTAAAAATCTAAGAGCCGTCTTTAAAAACCAAACCTAATTGGCCTTACAATTTTTTCCCTTTTCTTACAACCAAGTTTGGAAGATGAGTTTAGTGAGAACAATGTAGTTAATCTCGACTGAGATGGTCGAGATCTCGTCGAGATTTTTGGTTTCGGTCTTTGGTTGAGACGAGTTTTCTAATCTCGGCGAGGCGAGATTTAACTGAAAATCTTGCCGAGAAGGCCGAGATTCCACCGAAACTCAGACGAGATTTTTCTTAGACAAGCTTAACATATGCAAACCTAGTAATGAAAATCAAATCCAATCCAAAAAAACTCAATTTATTTCCTTAAAAATTGGTATTGTTTCTTTATATCTATACAAGCTTAATACATGCAAAATGTACAAAATGTTTGGCATGTTTATTACGGGTATAAAATTTTAAAATAAAGACTGTGATATTTCACCGAGAATCTGCCTAAGATAAAGTTGTCTCAGTGTCTCGGTCCCACCCGAGACAAAACTGGGACCCTAGATTGACTATATTAGGTGAAAAGAGTGTCAAAATTTTCATCAGTTCCTAAGAAAGTAAATCAAACTCACTAGACAGACAAGATTTATAGTGGTTCAACAATATATACAATGTGTATATATTATCCACGTCCACTTTGAGCCGCACCAACTCCAACCCATTATGAAAAATCAGTTACAAACGTAGAACACCTTTGTGGGAGTTCCACCAAAACCTTAGCTACACCGCAATCATTACCGAGATGATCACCTTGTCTCTTGCTCCTCACTAATTTGCACTCACCACTAAATCTAGCTTTCTCCGAAACATAATGCAAGAAATCTCTCTCAATCTCTCTACAATATTGTGTTACAGTATTTTTGGTGTTAATTCACTATATGGCAACCTATTTATATAGGTTACTATCTTGGACACCAAGAATCCCTAGATAACATTAAGAAATACTTCTCATATACTTGACAAGAAATAAAATAGAAAATAACTCTTTAGGTTCCCACATAGGACTAGGAAACCCAAGCCCATTCCTAAAATAAGTCTTCCATATACAATAATCTCCCACTTTAGAGACTTATTGTATAATCTTCGATTCTTCCTTGCCTTGATCTTCTTATCAACTTGGATTTTTAGTGCTTCTAACCATATTCCTTGATGCGGCTACCCTCCCAGATCCTTACTCTGAGATACCAACTAAAGCTTTGCAAAGCTTAGCTTGTCTGATATAACTCCTTTGGTAAACATATCAGCTGGATTCTTTAAAAAAGAATCATTTTTCGTTAAACCCACTTGTTGTGCAACACCTTCTTACCTCTTGGTAATTTTTCTAACACCCATGTGATGTTCTCTTCATGTGAGTCTATCTCATCAGCATAGCAAAATTCCATTTGCTTGAGTTATTAACCGCTAGTTCCTCACTACACCATTTCGACCATTTTACAACGGTTATAACCGTCTCCCACATTTTTAGGAATGTTTATATCCGTTGCAATAACAACGTAACAAATATTGCTGCGTATTATGCATCATTTATAACCGTTTCTTAATTTAATTAAAGCAACGGATATATACGTTGCTCACGTTATTTAAAGAAATGGATAAATAAATTTAAACAACATTTTTATAGCGTTATTTTGGTTAGGATAACGTTTTATTGGGTCCCACCACAAGTGTTGTCGGTCGTTATTTTCTTTGTATCGCTTATATCCATTGCTAATTATTTAGATGTAAAGCAACATTTTTTACCAATGTCTATAACCGTTGTAAATTTAAATTAGTTTTTAAAAACAAAATTAAAATCACTAATAATGTTCCTGCAGATTTCTGCACTGCATATATATAGATTTTGCACTTTCATATACTGTTCCAGACCTCAATCATGCACTTGCATACTATTCTTGATGAATCAGAAAACCCAATTTATCATACAGAAGGAATTACAACAATCATATAACATACATATGATATACATATGATTGATCATCATAATCAATCAAACAATCATGTAATTATATCAGCATTTAATAGATTCTAATAACAAGTACATATAATGAACAGTTCTTAACAAGTTATATAATGAGAAGTATTTCCCCTAATAAACTTGTACATAATCATACTTTTAGCTAGTTTCAGATTTGGGTATGCATCCTCTAGCAGTTTTTGTCGATAAGTAAGAAATGTAAATATATGACTGCATTATCAAACACATCTCTCCAGCTACAACTACTTACTGTATCTCTATATCGTTACCATCGATAACACAACCTTGAAAATATGCAAATCTTTGAATATCAGAAAGGTTAGACACTTACTGGAAACAGCTGGGCCTGAAGTTGTTCAAAATCGGAAACAAACTACAACTATCCTTCTTTAAGAGTTGCCCCTGAAACCAGTTTTAACTAATCAGAATATCAAAAGATTCCAACTAAAAACAATAATGCATATATGATCATATAATATCCTGGTAATCATGGCATACAATATTATTTTCAATAAACTGAAAACTGGTGCTTTTGCAGAAGTGCTATGAATTGCTACTAACCCTGGGCTTGTAATTATGATACCCTTGAGTAGGATGAGTGTAGTTCGAGGTATTTAAACCTGTACAAAATCAAGTCAGAAACAAAATTCATGTCAGACCATAAATTTGCAGTTGAATATTAAAGCCAAGAACTTAAATTGAAAGCGACTAATATTCTGGAAAAGAGTGACAAGTGAAGAGAATGTCGGTCAGATATAAATTTGTAGTTGAATATTAAAGCCAAGAAGAGGCCATTATAAGGTTAGACGGTTTATTAGACGCATATCAACCCCTTTCCTTTCTATGGATTTTATCAATTTTGCCACCACATCTTGACCAACCTGGTTACAAAAATTTATAAGAGTTCCAAGATCACACACAAATACTGGTTTAGGAAAGGAAAGACTAAAATAAAATAACACCCAGGTTAATTTACTTAGTGCATTATCTGTTGAGAATCATTTTTCCCAATTAAAAAGAGTGAGCATCAACCTGAATTTAACTAGATACAAAATTAAATATATACATACTGCTGGAACAACTCTCGTTTATCACAAACAACCCATGAACAAAAGTAAATTTGTAAACATTTGAAGAATGCAAAGTCAAGTACGATAAATCATGGTTTACGATCTTTATTTGTGTATTACGGAAATCTAATCGAGGAAAGGGAACATTCAGTAGTTATGAAATCCATTGTATTTTTTTTTGAGAAGTTATAACTAAAATGGAAAAGGTGTATTGAAACATATGAAAGCAAAATGAGCATGGTATGCTTAATGGACGAGCATTCCTAGATCTACAATCAACATTTCTCACAACACATAATCTAAACATAAAATAAAAATCCATATGAATCAAGGAAGCATGGCGTAGATAAAGTTAATTGAGCTAACACCATCATTCAGATGAAGAACACAAAATGAATTTGAACCTGGCTGTTTTCCGTAGTTGAAAGTAACTCTGTTACAATCTTCGAATGAGGAAAACTAAGTCCAACATGAAAAAAAAAATGAATAAGCCTAATCTACAGATTCAAACGCAAAGGACGGAAAACCAAATAATACAGCTAAAGAAAAACTTAGAAAAGGTTTATAACTAAGATAATTAATAAATTAAGCAAGGGAAATTTCATATAGTTGTGACAAAGTATTCAATATTGTTATTGGTTAAGCCTGAAGTGAACTGCATGCATATGAATTTCCGTTGGAAATGCCAGAGGCACCCAAGTCATCAGTAAGTAGATATCTAAAAGAGTGTGACACTAGCCGACACAAAATTACTTGAACTCGTATGCAATGATGTCCTCATAGGATTTTAACAATTAAACAACATTACGTTAACACAATTTTAATCATATTTCAACTCATTCAACAAGGAATAGCATCCCTATCGCGACCTTGACACAAAGAAGAAGAAACACTGACCTATGTAATCCACTTTCGGTACATGCATCCAGAGATAAAATGACTCAAGGAATCTTCTTTAACACTTGTATATACCCACGAAAAAAATAAGCAAAAGAGTGATCAATATCCATTAGGAAAAATGATCCTGCAATAGCGGAAAAGAGAGAAGAGTACAAGGTAAAAGAGGTGGTTCTGGAAGTGGTGTTAGAGTTGAACATGGTATAAGTTATGGTAGTAGAGGTGGTTCTATTAGTGATAATGGTAGTGGTTCTGGCTATGTTGCTGGAGTTGAACATGGTTGCAGAGAGATGGTGGTGGTAGTAATGGATATGGCTCTGGTAATGGTTCAAGTATGACCTGGATGTGTTAGCTACTCCTGACAAATGATCAGTTAAAGGTGACAAACTACAAATAGAAAATTAAAGAAATAAATATGTAACTCATACTAAGTATTGTTAAATTTTTTTCAGTAATTTCGTCATACAGTAGTTGTGCAGTTTTGTTGCTTACATGAGGTGTTCTTCGACTGTTTGTTTCGGGTCCCTTCGCAGCTTTTCCCTCCTTCCAATTCGATTCCAACATTCATCTATATTTCGTACTACTATCAGGACAAAAAAATATTCATCAATCAATAACCACTTATCCACAAATTCCAATGGCGACATAGAAGTTTAAGTCCTCGCTTATCCCTTATTAGCATATCAATTGAACAATTCAGATCAACATGAATAAACTTAATCAATGAAAGAAATACTAGCATTGCTACTAACTTGTTCCTTGTAATTGTGATACCATTGAGTAAGCTGAGCGTACGTAGTTAATCCTCTATAAAATCAAGCCAGTAACAAAAATCATGTCAGAACCATTATAGTTCTTTCGTATAATTGAATGAAACCATACTGAATTATAAGAATTACATAGATATACCACCTTCCCCCTCTTTCTTTATCTGGGATTGGGACCGGCAATACAATTGAATTGGCGGAGTTAAAAAGTGGTTGACTATAAAAATAAACAAGTAACAAATAATTTTTTTTCATTAAGCATAGGCAACTACGAACACCTCTTTCATTAAAGAGATCACCTACATAAAACTATTAAAGGCAGATTGGACAAAGGCATCTGTCCAATCTTCCTACAACTAAAAAACACCAAAAAGAAGTCTGTAGGATTTTCCAATTGTGTGTATAATATGCCTTTAGTCAAAATACCCAAAAAATCTCTCTGTAGGATGAGTTATGTCTTTATATTCAAAGATGATAATCATAAACCAAAATACTTAGATGTGCCTGATATTAAACTTCACTAGGAAGATCTTGCAGCCTACTCCCGACCCATATAACCCAATTAGAGAGTGGTAGCTATCTTAAGAAGTGAATATCATCTCCTTAAGGGCCATCCCAAAAAACCGTTGTTTGGTTATACACTTCCTCGAAAAATATCTTCCTCTCATTCGGCTTCACATGTCTACCATGACGGGATATACCATTTGTACCAGAACAAAATACGACAACCTTACGTCTATTGTCTATTAGCTCAACTTGCCCAGATTCAATATCATTACTTGCACTCACATCGTTCTCCATAACACGATTAAATCCACGAACATGATGACAACTTGAGCCTTTCTCTGGGCTAGGAGTGACTGCTCTAGGAGTGTCGACACTACCTACTGGTGTTGGTCCCTTAACTTTCAAGTGGTGTAATACCACTTGTAAACAAGAACAACTTATCATTATTAATATATTTAAAGTCCACTAAACTTGTTATTAATACGCGCCGGTGTTACAATTGAACACTTACATCGAATTTACCGCCCATCGACCCTATTTTGCGTACAGTACCCGTCATTCTACCAACCAAAACCCCCACTTAACTTTGAATTGTGTTCAAACTCTTCTCATTTTTATTATCTCTTTCCCGAAAAGCATACTATGCGATCGCTGCCATCTCAGCCTGCTTCTTCGACATATGGAATGAGTAGCCACGAATCCCGTCTTTTCGGTTTGCTCCAAACACCTCTTCCAGTTCTGCTGACACCACATACGTGCCATTGTTACCACTTCCTCCTCTTTCTTTATTCTTCTATTTAGTTTATGTTATTTTATTCTGAATTTCATAGTTGGTGGTTAGCATCGACACTAAAATCTACATATAGCAGTTCACTACTCAGAGTACACTTACATATGTTTCGATGATAAGTGCATAATTTACATGATTTTAATGTTAAATTCATACTAATATTTGTTATAGTTCGTGCATATTACCTTTTATTATATATGTTTTCTAGTTTATATCTTTTGTTAGGTGAATCATCTAAAAGGATATACAAAGTGCTAGAATGAGCAAGGAAGTGAAGCACTACAAGTGAAGGAGGATTCGACCAAATTCTACTTACACAAATCCATGATTTCTTATCATCATCTTTGTTTTAGGGTAAAAAAAAATGTACGGTAAAATCGTACTTTCAGGTAGGTTCGAGAGATCAAGCTTGAATAGGACAAGCCTAAACCAAGAAATGGCCGTTCACGTCCTGCTTCGATCACAAAGGTGGAGAAGATTGGATAACTCTTATGGGAGGGAAGCAAAGAAGATTGAGAAAATATCAATGTGATGAGTAATTGTAGTGTGTGATAAAGAATGAATTACCTCTGGGATGAATCGCTGATTCTGTATATCTTGTTTCTTCTGTCTTGTTCTTGTTTAGAATAGATGAAGCCATCTATTTATAGTTCAAAGGAGAGACACTGATTTCTCGTAAGTGGTGGAAGTTACAGAAGAAGTAGAGGAATAACGATTATGGAGATTGTAGTGGAGTCATGTCTGAAAAGTAAGGAAGACTTGTATGACCACTGCTCCTTGTTCTCTCAACTGCCTTGTAACTGTCCCACTACTTATTACCTTCTTGTGCGTGGATGTATTTACACAACGCACGATTGCCGTAGACTTTGATAAGTGCATAATTTATACATTTTAAGTATCATTTCCTTATTCTTATTTGCTATATTTTATGTGAATTACCGTGTTTTATTATTACTTTTCTAGTTTGTGCGTTTTATTAGGTTACGTCTCTGAAACAAGCGAAATGGAGCTTTACAAGAGAAGAATTTCCAAAGACCCAGTAGAGCTCAGTCCATTCCAGGATTTCTACCCTCCATCTTGTAGAGAATTTGATTACGAATCCAATGGCGAAAGAGCGAGGTCATTCCGACTTTGTATGAGAAAGTTGTGAGCGAAACAGGAATAAAGGGCAAAATGGTCATTTCAAAGTGACCGGATATTTACACCCAGTCGTAGGTTAAGGGGTAGCCAGTATTACATCAACTGTCAGTTTCGTGATACTGACAGTTGATTGGTTACTGTTAATGACACCAGCCATTCCGTTCAGGGCTGCCCATATTTGAATTATGTTATCAGCACCGGTCAACTTGCTAAGTGGCACCTTCTTCATTCTCAATTCACGAACATAGAAATCAATCTCTGGTTAGTTTTGTTATGCTGATTTTTGGGAGTGAGTGAATTCATTGGGTTGTACAGGTGGTTGGAAAGTATGGATGATAATCAAAACAATGGAGAGTTATGGAAGAACATAGCTCAAATGATGATCATCGTCAACTGTGATGAACCTGATGATGATCATTTTCAACTGTGATGAACCTGATGATGATGATGTTGATGAAGATGTGGAGCTCGAGAGTGGCAGTGAAGTTGGAAGAGTCTGGTGATGGATAGCTTGATTGCTGGCAGCATAGTGGTGAACTCGTGATGTTCGGTGATGGAGGAAATGATGCTGCCATTATCAGCAATGATGTGGTGAGACTTAGAGTGGCGCTGTGGTGTTGATGGAAATATGGGAGTTGTTGGTTTTGGTCGAGAAAATGGAAGTTTGGTTACTGTTAGGTTTGCTGCCATGGTGAGTTGATGTGAGAATGGGTCATGGTAGCTGAGTCTGTGATGGTTTCTGCCATTGAAAGATGGGATGGTGTTATGGGTCAGGATGTTAGACATTGCTGGAGGCTGTTGAGTTCCAGTCTGTTGGTCAGTTTGAGAACACAGTTGGAAATCGTTGATTGGGATGAAGTGTTGCTTCTGTATGGCAAGACAAACTTGAGCGACAATCTAGTAAATCGACGGAGGAGCTCGAGTCCAAGTTTTAGAAGTTGGGTTGAAGAAGGAAAGCTTAACCGTGTTGTACATGGAAAGAATAGTTTGGTCGGTGAGATTTCTCTAGAGTTTTACACGGAAAAGGAGTTGCTTGTTGTCTATATATACCCATATACAGCGACAAGAAAGATATACCCCTCACACACGGACAATATACTATACAGAAAGAAGATTCTCACGTTAAGATAGATACCTTCACGTCCAGAGAAGAAAAGACGCAGACAGAAAAAAGGGTTAGTTTGTGTTTTTGTTTCTTCTTTATTAATTAATTTTCATGGTTTTTAAGAAAGCCATGTTGGGCTAATTCTCTTTGTTAGGGCGAAAGGATGAACTTGTAGAGATGACTTTTATTTGTGTTTCGAAACTAGGGTTTTTTAACTGTATGAACTAAATATTATTAATTTGTCTCTCTCTCAACGTTTTACCGTCTCGATGATTTTTCATGTTCTATGCCACGTATAGTTCATTGTTTGATTAGTAGAAGGACTCGTTGAAACCTCGTATTAAATCGTTTTATGAATATTCTTTGACTCTTTATGCCCTGTATATTTAGTACTTCGAAATTCTACTTTAGGTTGAGAACAAACAATTCTTTTCGAAAATTCTTTCTTTAGTGCTTAATTAAAAATCTTCTGTGTATTAGTAGCTAGATTTGATACTATACATGAGTAAAATTGAGACCCTATGTGACGAACACAATTAAACCCTGACCTACAACGGATTCCCGGAACCTTAACATTTTCCTCGTACTGTTTTTAAAACTTTATTAAATAATCTTAATTCATTAGTTAATTAAATTCTTACTAAAAAAAAAACCTAAAAAAATATTTTAATCCAAACTCCTCTTGTCTACATCTCTCGACACTGTGCGCTTGCGGTAAAACAAAGTCGGTTTTCCGACGCATCAGACTTCCAGACCAATACCCCAATGAGAATACCCCATGTGTTTTATTAGATATCTCGTGGAAATAGTGGAGTCGCGGACTACCACTTTGTTTTAAGTCAAGTTAATATCTTTCTAAGTTAGTGAGGCATGCAACTCACTATATTGGTAATCAGACTGATTAGCGTCGAGTCTATTTGTGGTCATATACTAACTTTGAAGTAGCATGTAATAAATTTGAGAGTGTTTGAAGCCAAAAAGACTTGATGAAGATGGCTTAAAGAAGGGTTTTCTCTGGCTCAGAGAAGGGACGACTCTGACCCAAGATTGGTAATGCGTCCTTGAGGGACAGGTCAAGAAGTTGTGACGCGTCCTTGAGGACGGGTCAGAAAGTAGTTGAGGCACGTCCCTGAGGAAGAATTAGGTTGAAGTCCAGGGGCATCCCTGAACGGGATGGTACCAGAGTGAAGGTACTTCCCTGAGTGGAATAAAACTTGAGTGAAGGTACTTCCCTGAACGGGATGGTACTAGAGTGAAGGTACTTCCATGAATGTACTGGTACCAGAGTGAAGGTAGTTCCCTGAACGTACTGGTACCAGAGTGAAGGGACTTCCCTGAACCGGCTGGTACCAGAGTGATACGCGTCCATGAGGTACTGTCTAGATTTAGTGACGCGTCCTTGAGGGACGAACATCAAACTGAGATGTCTTTTCGAAAGCTGGGCATTAAGCTAGGATGCGTCTTTGAGGATCAGGCATCAACTATTCCATGTATATGCGTATAACAATAAATTTATATTGTTTAAATAAGAATTTGAGTATCGATATTTCTCTAGGAGTAACACTACAAAAGATATTGGATACAAAGCAAGCTCTAGGAATAGCACTAGAGAAGACATTAAGTTCTAGGAATAACACTAGAGAAGACATTAAGCCCAATGAATATCACTAGAGAAGACATTAAGTTGCTCTATTGATAGGATTTTATATTACCCTATATAAAATAACCGCAATCGCACGGTGTCTACAATGCAGACAATGACAAGTACGGGTCGAACCCACAGGGAGCGGGGACAATACTGCAATTAATATCTCAACTAAACTAATCAGAGATAATATTTTTGGATTTTAGAAATTTTAATGAACGAGAAAATAATAAAATAAACTAGCTAAAATATACAATGTGATCAAGTAGAGAGAGTACTAGGGTTTTCAGTTTTCACCAATTTGATATATAGAACACACATCTAATCTCCAAAATAATCATTTCACCACTGTAATTTCCTTCGCTTCCAAGTTGACATTTCTAAAGAATTGCTTAACAATCGAAAAATATATCCCATCTAATATTACTAAGCATGGCATATCAATTTAAAAGCATAAACAATCAGTAGAACTATCTAACCCATGTATAGTTTCAAAGAATCAAATATCTAATTGATTGCATACACCGTCTAAGAATCCAATCCAAGCACGACATACCAAACGAAAAGAATATATGATCAAATCTACTATTTATGCAATAATTAATCAATCTAACAATGAAGATAAATTACTAAACATTTAAACAGTTTATTTATAAATTTTCCATAGTCAAAATTGGTTTCTATCCAAAACCCTAGTCACAAAAATTAGCAAAACATGGGGTTGGGTTTCTCAAAACCCATAAAAATAATTAAAAAAAGTAGAGTAAAAATATTAAACCCATTTTGATTAATGTTCTAATCTCTATACAACTTCGAAGTTTGTCCCCTTCTCATCCACACTTCTCTACTCCACAGGCTAGCCTCCAATCACCAATCTTCTTCTGCCTCTCTCTAGCTTTTAGTTCTTCTTCGTTTAAGTTGTCAGTCTACTTCCTGACGCCAACTACTCCCTAAAGCCTCCACCTGCTTATTCCTACCTCTCCCTACTTTCGCTCACTAATCACTTTCCACCAAACCCCTCTACAACCTAGATTCTCTCCCTCGCCTTTCTAGTTCCCCCTCCTCTCTCCTGTTTCACTCCACCTAAAACCTAAAAAGAAAAAGAAAAATATAAAAGAAAAAAGTTCCCTTCTCTCTCCACTTACTTTTTCCTTTATCCTTTCACCTATCACGTGAAGCCTTGTACTTTCTATTACCACCAAAGGACATTTGGTCCCTAGCCTTCCAACCTTAGGTCTAGATACCTCTTTATAGCTTTTCCTTCCTTCTTTTTGTCTCTCACCCTATCTTCCCTCACTAGGTCTTTCTTCCCTAGGTTTCCTAGCCTTCTCTTCTAGCTATTCTTCTTTTTCTGTGCGTCATCCAATCAAGACGTCCCTTTCACCCTTCACGTGTACAACTCTCACTTCTAGACCCACAACGCCTGACATAGCTCATTCACTATTTCTTTACTTTCTGACGCATTCTTTACCAGCTCAACGTCTTGTCTCTCCCTAGCCCATCCTACTTCACGTGGACCACATCTCTTCTTTCTTTATTTACCCATTGTTCCAAACATTGAACCTCTAACCTTACTCCACCTCACCTTAAGAGACAGCCAAATGACCGAACTCCAATCCCTGTTAGGTCCATCACAAAAAGCTAATGCCTTTCTCGCACTACGGAGTACCTCTATTTAGCCATGTTTTGCATTTATCTTTAGGATTTAATTGTTCCACCTAAAATAATATTAAAATAATAGTATTAGCATAAATCAAGTACTAGCAAATATTAATTAGGAGGTAAATATGTATAAATTATGCCTGTATCAAATACCCCTAAATCTATGTTTTGCTAGTCCTCGAGCAAAACTAATATAAAAATAAAATAAAATCCTAACTCACTTTCGTAGGAATCGCGACTACATTTAGCATATGTAATAAGCCTTTGAATCCCTAGGTGTCCCTAGTGGACGAGTTTTGTCTCGTGAGGGTTTACAAAACCTGTACTCCGAATTTCTAGTTACCTGTGAACGATTTAGAATAAACACTATACAAGCTATTTAGTTGGCATACTAAATTCTTCGACTGTATGAATCATTATTCTGTACGAATCAATTGTTGTACACGAGTTTTCACTCAGTGTACTAAAATTCATATAATAATGTGAAACTCTACTCAAATAATCATTAAACATCCAAAACAGGACAAATTCACATTGCTCGAAATCAATCAAATTCAAACACAAGGATACATTAAAAGATGGATATAGAAGTAATGAATGGTGCATATGTTGACTAAGGTGAACGGTGTTCCTCAAAATATTAGTATAAACTCCGGTTCGGATGCTCCTATTGTTATAATTATTATTTATACACATTATTTTTTATTTTTTTTCACGACTACATGATTAGATCTTTTGAATCTAATTGCATGCTTCTTTTCAGCATATTACATGATAGTTCCCATGGATCCTGCATTCCACGCTTGCTTAGGCGACGGAGATAGGGAGAACACACACATATTGCTATCAAAGTGTCATTTTTTTAATTTTTCTTTGACAACATTAAAATTCTAAAGCATCCGAGCTACGACCATATGGAAATACTAGAGCCCCACCAAATCACTTATAGAAACATAAAATTGCAAAAATAAAAATAGAAAGTGATGTGATTATGATGATTTCGAGATATGCTTGTTCAATGATTATCATGCTATTTATAACACCTGAGTGCATTCAAATATGAATAGACCATTCAGCTGGGCATACCAATTCATATAGATAAGAGCTATGTTTCCATCTACCTAGAATGGTTAGTGTCATCCTGAATAATTCACAAGTTTCTAAATTTTAGAGTTTCTTTATTGACATTAATTTTCGGAAACTCTACCCCCAAACCTAAATATAACATTGTCCTCAATGTTTCAAACCGTGCAACCTAGAATGGTATGCAATAAATACAAATAAGAGAAACAAATGTAAATCAAAGAAAAGGGATTGGAAAGTCTCACCTGATTGACGCAAGAAAAGCAGTATTCTCTGTAACACACATCAAATAATAGTAATAACAAAGAACACTAAAAATAAAAATAAACAAAAAGCCTAAAAGAAAATAAAAACAAGAAAATAAAAATCTATATACTGGATATGTACAGAAAGAATCCCCATACACTAATAACCTGAAAATTTGGGGATCAACCCAAAATACAATATATACAAATGACAGTTTCACACTTATAAGGGATTACCCACAAACCAAGTTTTTACTACACTTGGAAGTGCGTAAAGAACATAATATGGAGATAAAATTGGGATTGGGGAAACATTAATCGGTTCGTGCACAATATCAGGAACAAGCAAGTCCTTTGGGTATTTGGATGCAAAGTGATCCAACAAAACTTGAGAAGCACACAATTCTAACCCTAAATTAGGTAATTTTTGGAAGTCTAGGGGTCTAGAAACAACCTCTAAGTTGGGTGAATGATCTTGTGAGATAGATTCATCTATGGAATTAGGAAAATCATCTACACAATCATCCACAAGGTTATCAATATATTCTGTATGGAACTGAGAGTCACTACAAGACTGATCATCATCATCCGCATATACTCTCTGGCATGCCAGAACTCTCAGTCTTTGTTCCAAACTAAGCGGTTTGTGTTTATAATACTTCTCATATATCATTAGAGGTGATTCTTCATTACCTCAGGTGAAGCAAAAACTTCATTATGCGGTGACCGATTTATATATTCCCTCAAATGTCATCTTAGATGACGTCATTGATTAAGAGCCATCTCCTGCAAAAGATTAATCATCCTCGAGAAAAGTACCTGAAAAGAGATAGTAAAACACAAAGCAAGTAAAATAGAACTAAAAATCCTAAAATAAAATAAAAACATTTACGAAAATAAAAATAAATAAAATAAAAACCTAAACTATAATTAGAAAATAAAAAATACTAATTACAATATTCCACAACCGCTCCCCGGTAGCGGTGCCAAAAATTGATAGGATTTTAGATTACCCTATATAAAATAATCGCAATTGCACAGTGTCTACAATGCAGACAACGGCAAGTACGGGTCGAACCCACAGGGAGCAGGGACAATACTGTAATTAATATCTCAACTAAACTAATCAGAGGTAATATTTTTGGATTTTTAAAAATTTTAATGAACGAGAAAATAATAAAATAAACTAGCTAAAATATACAATGTGATCAAGTAGAGAGAGCACTAGGGTTTTCGGTTATCACCAATTTGATATATAGAACACACATCTAATCTCCAAAATAATCGTTTCACCACTGTAATTTCCTTCGCTTCCAAGTTGACATTTCTAAAGAATTACTTATCAATCGAAAAGTATATCCCATCTAATGTTACTAAGCACGACATATTAATTTAAAAGCATAAACAATCAGTAGAACTATCTAACCCATGTATAGTTTCAAAGAATCAAATATCTAATTGATTGCATACACCGTCTAAGAATCTAATCCAAGCACGACATATCAAACTGAAAGCATAGATGATCAAATCTACTATTTATGCAATAATTAATCAAGCTAACAATAAAGATAAATTACTAAACATTTAAACAGTTTTTTTTAATAAATTTTCCATAATCAAAATTGGTTTCTATCCAAAACCCTAGTCAAAAAAATCAGCAAAACATGGGGTTGGGTTTCTCAAAACCCATAAAAATAATTAAAAGAAAGTAGAGAGTAAAAATATTAAACCAAATTTGAACAATGCTCTAATCTCGGTACAATTTCGAAGTATGTCCCCTTCTCAGCCGCACTTCTCTACTCCACAGGCTAGCCTCCATTCACCAATCTTCTTCTGCCCCTTTCTAGCTTTTAGTTCTTCTTCGTTTAAGTTGTCAGTCTACCTCCTGACGCCAACTAACAAAAATTCAGAAGAAGAAATATCTCCTGACGCCTCCACCTGCTTATTTCTACCTCTCCCTACTTTCCCTCACCAATCACTTTCCACCAAACCCCTCTACAACCTAGCTTCTTCTTCCTCCTAGCCTACCTCTCTCCCTCGCCTTTCTAGTTCCGCCTCCATCTCTCTTGTTTCACTCCACCTAACACCTAAAAAGAAAAAAGTTCTCTTCTATCTCCACTTACTTTTTCCTTTATCTTATCACCCATCACGTGAAGCCTTGTACTTTCTATTACCACCAAAGGACATTCGGTCCCTAGCCTTCCAACCTTAGGTCTAGCTACCTCTTTCTAGCTTTTCCTTCTTTCTTTTTGTATCTCACCCTAGCTTCCATCACTAGGTCTTTCTTCCCTAGGTTTCCTATCCTTCTCTTCTAGCTATTCTTCTTTTTCTGTGCGTCCTTCCAATCAAGCGGTCCCTTTCACCCTTCACGTGTACAACTCTCACTTCTAGACCCACAACGCCTGACATAGCTCATTCACTCTTTCTTTACTTTCTGACGTATTCTTTACCAGCTCAACGTCTTGTCTCTCCCTAGCCCATCCTACTTCACGTGGATCACATCTCTTTTTTCTTTATTTACCCATTGTTCCAACCATTGAACCTCTAACCTTACTCCACCTCACCATAAGAGACAACCAAATGACCGAACTCCAATCCCTGTGACGTCCAGCACAAACAAGCTAATGCCTTCCTCGCACTACGGAGTACCTCTATTTAGCCATGTTTTGCATTTAGCTTTAGGATTTAATTGTTCCACCTAAAATAATATAAAAAATAATAGTATTAGCATAAATCAAGTACTATCAAATATTAATTAGGAGATAAATATGTATAAATTATGCTTGTATCATCTATACTAGTGGGAAATCCATCTAGGAGTTTACGACTTATTATGTAGAGATTATAGACTACATGGTTAGTATGGAATGCCTGTAGTTATTTATAGAGACTTTATTTATAATTCCCTTGCGGAATAAGTAGAAGTACAATGTTTTACATTTAGATGTTGTTTTAGAAATATGCACACAAATATGTGCGGATATTTCTAGGTTCCTACAACTAGGCAAAATGGTGATTTTATAATTCTGACTCTTGTAAAAAAACTTACCATCTACAATCTTGCAGAAAATAGAAAAAAAAAAGACAATGCAAAAAGAATGAGGTCATTCTGGACGAAGAAGTTATCGACAAAACGAGTTTTGAAAGACATGAGTCTACAGAGAGAAGTTCGGCTTGTAATGCATCACCAAATAGTAGCCGAACCTGACACTCACCTGTAGAAAAATTAATTGTCACGTTCGGCTGGAAAAGTCCATACTCGAATCAGCCGAACCTGACACTATTTTGGACATACTTGGACGCAAAATTGTCTTCTAACTCAAGGAAATACGGTCCAGGAAGGATTCTAAACCCTAGAAAGAGAAAACTTGAGAGACAGGCATTGAAGGCTATAAAAGAAGACATCTAAGGCTCAAACAAGATATACTCTACCTCTCATATCATATCTTATACATCTTAAACCTAGGGTTTACCCCTTTAGGGGGAGACCATTCTTCTTTGTAATATGATTAGCTAAACCTTTTGTTGATTAAGGATGAATTCAATGTTCTATACATGAAGCTTTACTATTTATACAAGTTTATTTGGAGTTTAATCATCTTATCGTTTGTTTTTATTAAATCTAGGGTTTATGATTGATTTCTATATTGTTTGGTTGTGCAACCAAATGATTATATTGATCATTCTAATGCTAATGTTGAGTTATAAAATAAGTAATTGTTCATCGACTCGTACAGAAGTAGAAATTACGAGATTTTACATAGGGATTCTGTGGAGCAATTACGAGTGAAGACAACACCAACAAGTGGACCTTGATCTAAGAGTTTAACTACTGGGATCAACCTAAATTCATAAATCCTAAGCGTTCGATTGGGTTACACCTTGAGTGATCTACTATTTGGTGTTTCAGATGAATAAAATCTAGTAGTTGATAGCTTCTGTATTGTGATAAAAGCAGTTTTTGGGAAATCACTGATCTAGCTGCTATTCTACGGTTGATGATGAATGATTCTAACGAAAGATAGATAAGTACACTACTCGAGTTAAGGTTTGGTAATGGCGAAGGACTTATTAGTCATCTATTTATTCTTATTGTTTTTTTATTATATTCTTAGTAATTAAACAACCAATCCCCTTTTTAATATTTACTTTTATTATAGTTTTGCTAATCTAAATAACATCTCAATTACACAGCTCTCTGTGGGAACGATCATTACTATCACTATATTACTAGTTAATTAGTGAGAAATATATTGAGTAATTTGTTGCACTTACGACATGCATCGTTCCACAGTCCCATCACTATATACGTTGGAGTCCCAATGATCACTTGTATGTAGTGTCTTTCGGTACAACTTTGATGCCCGACTCGTCCTACAAAAATGAATTATCAATATTGGTAATAAACCTATATCATATTAACAAATAGGTTTTTGAGAGCATAATTACTAGTTTATATTTCTTGTTGTTGTATGAGCATCGCCCAAGTGTATGACCGATCGTGAATTTCTTTCGGCATTCTGCATTTGCAGCATTCTCTGCTGTCTTCTCTGTTTTCTTCTCATTTTCAACAAAATCAATCCAAATATTAGGATTCATCCCAGGTGGGTCTTTTTCATTTGCAGCTTCCCAAAGTTCTGGAGTGAGATCAATTCGTTCCATTACTTCAGATACCTCTTCTTGTGCTTCATACCCTTCCTCAGGTACTGCATATCTCTTCGTGGTTTTTCTTCGGCGTTTTCCTCTGATCATATCCCTTAATTCAGACTTATATCCCCTCCAAAATGGTGGAATTTCTATAACAATGCGGCGACAATTTGGCTCCACATTGAATTCAAATTCCCCATAAGATGCAAAATTTATATCAATTTCAATACTCAATAAACATAAGTGCAATACCATCAATAGTAGTAAAAACAAAAATTTGAACAATGCGAGAAATAGTAAGAATACCATCAAAGCTGTCCAAAATCATCTTTAGAATTATCCAGCACGTTCCTCCAATCTGTGTAGTTAACAGAGATACGCGATCTTATGAGCTCTCCTGACCTCGTTTTGAATCTGGCATCAAAAGCTCCCACGGGCTTGCCAGCAAAGTCGATCTCGACAACAATCTTGGTTTTACTGTAAACAAAAATGAGAAGTGAAGAATTAGCAAACTCTGTGATGTTGTTTCTCGAGAAGTACTTGTGCTTCGGTGTTGTTCCATTGTACAGTAAACAAAAATGAGAAGTGAAGAATTAGCAAACTCATACACATGGTCAACAAATAATACTACTAACAGTAAGCAATTTTTACAACATATCATCAGCCGAAAACCTTCCTCCGTTGTCACATTAATAACAAACTAAAGTTCAAAATAAAAGCACAAGGGATACCAGTTTAAACCCAATACATATATGATAACAAAAAAAATTACAACACGACCAAAAGCTATTAACTACTGCACGAAACTAGTAAAGCTTTTAAATGAGGTTTCTCTGCAAGTATCGACTGGAAATCTTCAAATTGCAGCTTTAATAAGTTATCCACTTGGATAGTGATACAATTCGGTGAGCGAATTATGGCAGACCAACGAGGATAAATTTTTCGAAAAACACACTTGAGAAGCCTCAAAGTCAAGTATTTCAGGTTCATCACCGTAACTCTCTGAACTCCTGAAATTATTCAAGTTAACCAATACCAAGTTGGAATCAGAACACATTTTACACCCACGACTCTCATTCTCCACCTTCACCCAGTCACAATAAAACACCACCTCTGTAAATTCTGTGTAGTCAAGCTCTAATATATGTTTCACCACACCATACCACTTGGTCACACCATCAACGGGGTTCTTATCTTTACGACTTGCCCTATATGTTGCAGTCTCTTCCATGCAAACACCACTGTCTTGTGTTACGCGATTTATATCATTGGACTTGGATGAGAAGGTATAACCATTGACCCTGTACTTCTTATATTCTTCCGATGCAACAGTCCCTTTTACACAACGCCACAATTTGGAGTTCATTTTGTGTTCTTTCTCCAACTGAAAGCATTACAGAACTTGTTAGTCTCAAGGCAAATAAAAAATATGTAAATTGAAGAGAACCCATTCTAATTCAGGTGATGTTGGACAAGATATGGTGGTCGTCATCATCAACAGTATAACTAAGCATTTCAAGTACCACCACCATCACCAATACCAGTAGTGTACTCTACACAAAATCCAGTTATACAAAAATGAAACTCAGCGCACTAACCTTTTTGTACAACCACCTTATAAACTCTGTTTGTCGCCGTACTTCGCTCATCGTGTTCCTTATCCCATCTGTATTAAGAGAAACTTCATCGCAATACTCACTGCAAACCAAAAATATATCCTTAAAGAAAATTCTATTAAACAAAACAATAAATAACTAAACATTCTCGTATATAAAAGGTACTCACGCATAATACTATGCGAGGCCTTGGGATCCCTGGGGAAGAGGATCAAGCTGGCCCTTGCGAACAGCTTGATGCACTATCTCCCTTCAACCCTTTGAGCGAAATGCGGCAAAAGGAAGCAAAATCCATGGACCGACCCCATCGTCTCCACCCCGTAGGAACTACGAGATCACCCCAAGGACGCCTTCGGCATCCTTTCACGATGAAACAACACCCATCTAACTGTTTGCAAAAACTGTACATCAGATAGAGTCACAATCTTATCTCCAAACCCCACAGGGCCTTCGTCGCTATACTCAGAATCAGCACACTCCAAAAAAAATGGGTTTAAGCGACTACTCGTTTTAAGTCGCTTAAAGCCCCTTTTAAGTCGCTATAACTGTTATAGCGACTAAAAGTGGCACTCGCTCCGTTGGTTGCCCAAAGCCATGTATGTCAAAGCCTTGAGCGACCATGCAATCGCTCTAGTAATAAACCAACTAACCTAAAGCGAGTGCTTTTCTCATTGCTTAACATTTAGACCAACTAACATGGAGCAAGTAAAATTGTGATCACTTAATATCTAGACCAACCAATATAGCAGGTAAAATATCAATCGCTTCAGATATACCAATCATTCTAAAGCAAGTAAACTACATAGTTGATAGATACATGGAGCAACTCTTCCTGAAATTGCTTGGTTAAGGTTTTAAGCGATCAAATAATTTTGCTCGCTAAAAGCGATTTCTGATTTTGATTGGCCTAAAGTTGGTTGCTTAAGGTTTTAAGCTCCGAATTCTTTTACTCTTTAAAAGCCATTTACGACTCAGGAGCTATTAAACTACCTAGTTGCTAGATACATGGAACAACTTAGCCTTAAGTTGCTTGGCTAAAGTTTTAAACGATTAAATGATTTTGCTCGCTACAAGTGATTTCTGATTATGATTTGTCTTAAGTTGATTGCTTAAGCTTTTGAGCTATCAAAGTTTTTACTCAAGTTTTGAGATTTTGAGCTTCTAAATTATTTTGGAATTCAGATTTTAATTGGCATGTTTAAATTTTTAAACTATTAAATTTTGTGTTCATTAAAAACAAATTATAATTTAGATAATTCCAAAATTTAATTAAAATTAATATCAAACAAATTATGAACAAAATTAAATTTTATTGTATCACATAATTCAATTTATAACATTTCTTAAAAAAATTACACTTTTTACATAGAAGGAAAAAAAATTACACTTTTTACGTAGAAGGAAAAAAAAATACTGCAAGTATATTATCGAGTACTGTCCCAAATGCCGTTACCACAGTTGGGGCCGAAGAGAATGTTTTATTCAAAATGTTATTGAACTGCAAATCAAAACAAAAACTATTGTGAAATACTTGGAAGCAATTACTTAACTAACATTTGAGCATCTCCATTTAGAGAGGTAGACTGGCGAAAGATTACTATGACTTACCCATAAGCCGGTTGTGTTTACTCGTCCTCGGCTGCTAGTTGCATCATTAAAATATTGCGGGATCGATATACCAAGGAACAATGAGAGGCCAATTGTGTACAGGTTCCTCTAAGAGTTACTGTTTGTGAACTGAGTATATGAGATTCCAGTGGCAGCTAAAGAGACAGTATGAAAAATCGTTACTAACTGTTAGTGTCTTGCCTGCTTCTTAAAACTGCTGCAGAAACCATTATGCATTTCGGCAAGTACTTGTAAGGACTTACATATGTGACCGAAGAGAACACAGTGAATAGCTGTATATATAGGGAACGGAATCGATGCAAAGAAAGCAACAAACTTTCCTGCAATTTTTAACAAGAGCAACAAAAATAAAACATTTCATAATTGTTGGAATATAAAATGGTTTTGATTAATTATAAGATGTTGTGTAATAGTACAAACCAAAGATTGAAAAGAAAATCATGAAAACGGTAGATATCTGCGCCACTCTTCGACTTCCAACACGTGTTAATCCGAGAAGCCCAACATTTTCTCTGAAAGATAAACACATAATTACCGACTTCATTTACACAATATTAAAGAATAAGACAATATATATATGATGGTTAACCCAAGTTTAAGTGTGCCTTACACTGATACATCTGTACCAACAACTGCTCCAAACAAACCATCAAACAGCATCCCCAAATCCTATTGTAGGACAACACATTGGAGTAAGTTATAATAGTTTAAGCGGGGACTCACATTTGCACTTGGTTTTGTTTCATTTGGACGAGTATCTCTAAATGGATGTCCATATAGAGCGGGAAAAGAGACAATGCTACTCTCTACGTAAATTGTAAGACAAACCTGTAGACCAACGCTTCGAGTAAGCACATTAGTTGGTGGAGGTGTAGCACCCGAGAACCGTGATGCAGCAAAATATGTTCCTGTTGACTGCAATGGACACAAGTAAAATTTCTCTAGTATAGATAAGTACCAGGAGTGATAGCCATCCACCAGAACAGTACACATTGTTATTAGTAAAGCAAAGGAATGCAAGAATCAAGTGATCCGCACCTCAGAAGTTGAAACAAGTGCGGCTCCAATCATTCCGAAGATGGGGCTAGCTTTGAAGATAGGTGCACCCCACTGAAAAGGGTATGGTATTCTAATCCTACGGCAATATATCGAAAGAGAGAGTATAAAAATAAACCATGTCAACACTAGTCGATTAACCTTATAAGAGAAAAGCTAAACAAGAACAGTACATGTAATTCAGTAATTCATAATGAATTATATACCAATTACCATCGAGATGCTGACATAAGATTGGAACGATCAACACGGCAGCTCAACTTAGTTTGTTCACTGAAATGGTTGTATGCACCACTTACTGTAAGTAGGGCAGCAAAGGCCCAGACAATTCCAACACTAAACAGTACACCAAATTTCTCAAATATGGCATTTTTGCTCCCACCTACAAACTTCATATACTGTACGCCAAGAATCACGAATTCTAATTACATTCATGTCTTACTTTTCCTTCCCACAGTGAAAATATTATTATGAATCATATAAAGAAACTATATCAATCCAGAATGCATTACCTGTTGACAGATAACAAGTAGAATTAGCATGGGAAGACCAATCTCTATGCACTCTCCAAGCTGTATATGAAGACCACATAAATTAGGCAATGTAATTGGTATTATACCTGGTTCCCCCGTTCACATAGGTACCCAATTTCATTGTGCAGGCAAAGTATGCAGGCTCCAGAGGTTCAGAGTATTCTACCTGATCCATTTTGAGACATGTATGTGTACCATCAGCAGTACTTAATGTAACTTCACCGAAGTTAGCCATCATTTGCTAGATTTGTACTTAACATGCTAGGTGATCTCGCGGTACTTCTATAAAACAAAAACAAAACCAAAATCAATAGGTTTGAAATGAAAATAAAATTTAGGGTTTGAGAGATAGAAATAGTTATGTCCAAACCTTAGTTCCTCATTGTGAAACTGAAAATTAAATCAACAACACAGAGATTTGTTTTCTTGAAACCCTAACTATGGGGATATCTTTCTACGCAGTCAAAGAGGTTCAAAACAACATCTCCATTAGCAGCAGCTTCTGAAGTTGAGAGCGAATCCAAACAAAGAGAAATTGTAGAAATTACAGAAGGTGGTTTTTGCGAGAGAGAAACTTTTTGAAGAGAAGGTTAGGATTTTAGAGGTTAGGGTTTTATCTCTTTCTTCTACTTCATTTTCCTTAAAAGTAACCAGGTAGCTTGGTTGCAGAAAGAAAGAGAGATTCAGTGAGTGAGGCAGAGAGATTAGGAAGGAGGCGTTGGAAATGAGAAGTGATGAAATAACTTAGGGTTTGGGTTTTTATATATATGGGTACTAAACGTAAATAACAGGAACTTCGTGGTCAATGAGTAAAACAAATAGGGTTAGATTCATCTGACGGTTCAAGATTAAAATTTTACGCTGATCTGATGGTCCTAGGTTTTTCATCTTCTACTCATACGGATCGTCAATCTGCCGGTTCAAAATTCACATCTTATGCTCATACGGATCAAGAATCTGACGGACCAAATTTAACATCTGTTTTATATATGGGCCACAACCAGAACGCCCAATAAAACATACGTCTCTCAATATATACAGTTCCAAGTTCCAACGACCAAAAGAACATGAAAGGTTATTAACTTCATAAAAATAACCATCATATAGGAGCGAACATAGACTTAGGTCAATCTCACATATAAGTTATTAAGTAATATATACTTAGATCAATCTCACACATACTTTGGTCAATCTCAAATGATATCCACAAATGATATAATTCAAACAATATAATCAAAGTTTTAGATCCGACGAATATTAACGCAAACCCAAAAATAGATATTTCGGCTAATCGGAGATGACACGAGGCATACAGTGGTTCACCCGGTATAAATTATCCAAAATCATATAGTGAGCCCCTTAAAGCAATAAAAATGATTTACCCAAAATCTAAACATGATAATACACATATGATAAAACTAAATGAGATCGAAACAATTTAAGTGAAATTCAAGAATATTGAAAAATAAAGAGCAAAATTGAACGAGACTGACTAATTTAAAGTGAAATTGAGTGAGAAGAGTAAACACAAATTAAGAAAAAAGTTGTGCATTCAACTAAAATTGAGTTCAAACTCACTAATTAATCTTCGATCTATTTTGAATTTAGTCAATTTTGTTCTTATTAAAAAGGACATTATCATCAAACCTACATACGACAGATCCAAAAAATATTTATGGAAATGAATTATATAAGTATATCCAATTAGATTGAATGATCTTTAGAGTCGGATTGATTTGTACATATAAGAATAAACTCATATGAATTTCCAAGGATGTCGAATTAGGTCGAATTTATGGATGACATTAGATTACTCCATTTATCCCAAATTCAATCGATTTCTCCAATTTATCGGGAAAATGAGAGATATAAGTAGGGTTAGGGTACCGGTGAAGATTTCTCCAGTTTATGACCTCTGTGGTTATTTTCATTTTATTCAGCCAGTTGTTTGATAACCTGAGATTATCTTTTCCTTTCAGTGGATGGATTACATATGTGCAATGAGATGGTGGGTAAAAATGACACCCAGAGGTTTATGGGTAATAAGAATTACAATAGCTCACGACGGTCTTCCATGGCACATGATAGATCCAAACCACGACAACTTTTCCCTTTCAAACAAGGGAATCTCTTTGTTGCTACTCTTAGGGTGGGTGTAGAAGGATTGCATATGACAGTTGATGGAAAACACATAACTTCTTTTGGTTACCGTGAGGTAGTACTGATAATTCTTTTTCAGTATCCTAGTAAATAATCTGAGATTTATTTTGCTATAACTTGTTCGGGATGGAATTTGTGACAGAGCCTGGAGCCATGGCTTGTTAGTTAAGTAGGATTTCTGGAGACTTGAAGTTAGTGCATGTTCTTGCCAGTGGTTTACCCTAATTTGTGACAGAGCCTGGAGCCATGTGACCCTATTTTCTTACCCGTGAAACTTTATGGGGTTTGATTTGATTTTTGAAGAGTGTCGAGAAGCTGATGAATCTACTCTTTCTGCTTACAAAATATTCTTAGGTTATTGCCATTACTGTGTTGGCACCCAGATCCATCTAAGACTTGCTCTTAATTATCTTCTATGTATTCGATTATAATATCTTAAACTCTCTTTATTGTACTCTTGCATAACAGGCATTTGATGAGGCAATTGGTGTACTTCATACTCTAGCAAAAGAATCCTACAAAGACAGTACTTCAATAATGTAGCTTCTCTGTGATTACTCACTCTCAGAACCTCCGAATATTCCTCAATCTCACCAAATTTTATTCATTATTCATCAATTTGACCAAAAATGGAGTAATTTAAACACAAACATTATTTTTGTTTTTTAAGTCTAAAACATACACACACAATGATCCTTAAATTGTTTGTCTGGCCAATAGAAAGCCAAAAATATCTGATCCAATGGATATAAATATAGATTTGGGAAATCATTATTCTTTGGATTTTTTCTCAGGTTATTAATTTTATTTTCTTCCATAAATACATATTCCTTGATATTAAAATATATAAATATTTTACTAATTAAAATATATATAATATTTAGACAATAAAAAATAAAAAATAATCAAAAAAGGGTGTTATAACTAAGTATAATCGTACTAAAATGGACAGATACGATTTTTTTCCAATGAGTCACACGGATCACAATCCGTATGACTAGATAGAACTAGATATAAAGCGTTGATGGATTTTGATCACACGGTCTATATTTCTCCCTCAAGTAGTTCATTTTTTAACATGTGGTGGTGGCTTAAACTTAGTTGCTGAGAGAGGTTTGAGCAACCAATTCATTTTTTGTTGCTACGAGTCTGTGCCTCAAAGTGAATAGCTACATGATCACTTTTTTAGATGCTATAAGTTACTTGAAAAACGGATCTAGCAATTAAACATATTTGGTTGTGGCTTAAACTTAGTTGCTGAGAGAGGTTTGAGCAACCAATTTATTTTGTTGT
>JAJJMC010002939.1:521736-534247 GCA_023531435.1 Papaver californicum
ATTTTGTTGTTGCTACGAGTCGGTGCCTCAAAGTGAATAGCTACATGTTCATTATTTTAGTTGCTATAAATTATTTGAACAAAGGATCTAGCGATTAAGTGTATTTTTTTCGTTGCTAAATAATAGTGGACACATGTTTATTGCCGCCAATTTTTTTGGCAGTTGCAATTTTAGACGCTTAAACTATTTAAGCGACTAAATTTCCGAGCTCTTGCTAAGATTTTTTAGAAGCTTAAACCTGTTTTTCTTGTAGTGGCATCTACGAACATTTCTCGTGTCGCTCTGTGATTTCCATCCTTTGAGTTAGACAAGTGTTCCTTTGTATAAACCACTTCTTCAGCTGCAAGATGTGATTCTTTAATATTACATTCCATATAACCTTTGTTGCTGGGAATGTTCTAAAAGATTTCATCGCCCTGTGTAACAACATAGCTGTAAGACTTTATAACACAAATGAATATAAGTACAACTGAGCAACAAAACTGAAAGTTATTACCTTTAAAAAGGTTATATACATCCATCAGAATTTAACTGTTCCGTACATTAGAGCTTCATCAGTAAGATGCACAACTAGATACATGCTGAGAACAAAGAAAGAAGGCGGAAAATACTTTTCCAGAACACACAATGCCTCCGCGACCATGAATTTGGCCTGTTTCTAAAGAATAAATTGATTTGTTGAAGGGCCATGCAGAGGTTTGGGTAGCATGGGAAAGCATGTTGAAGCAGCACCGGTGCTTCTTGCTCCTTCTATCTCTAATTTTATTTGTTTTTCTCTCATTTTCTTTCTCTTTTGGTCCTCTTACTTGTCATGTTGTTTCATCAACCTCATAACAACTACCTGAGTTTGATGACATCATTTCAAAAATGTCCAAACTTGTTAAAACCCACAATCCCTTTCTCTTGAGTTAGAGGAATACCTAGATGGTGACTTGATGTGATTATAGACATTGATACACAAAGTATCGTTCATTCCTACTTGTTGAGATTTATTCTAGACTTAAATTTAAATTAATCTACCAAATATATACAAAAGATGGTAGCAAAATTACGAATTACTGGGATTCAGGATTCCACCAAAATCACTGACGAGTGATGAATATAATGATTCTTAACTATTATAGCTCTTTTGTGGACTTTATTTCTTTTCCAAGGTAGAGTTCTAAAACATTACTTATACATCATAAGTATGGCGCATCAAAAGCTCTAAGTCTAAGCATACACCATCAAACAAAATCACAACTAATTAGTAAAAATTATAATTCAATTAAAATCAATGCAAAATGTCATAAAAAATCAATTATAGTTACCAAACAATTGTGAAAATTGACTTCCTCCGTTATCCCAGTGTTGGGGTTTAGTTCATCATGTTGAAAACTTCCTCAAAATAATATTTCATAGCTCAAAGTGTTTTTAAATGATGAAAAAGAGAGAAAATGGTGAAAACCGAGAATTTACAACGTTTATAGGCGTTGCGAACTCACTGTTATAGAGACTATTGAAATAAACGACAGCTTCAACTTGACCTAAAGAACAAACTGTTGTTGGTACTATGTTGGAAACCGTTACAATGTATATTAAATTTAAGAGAATAGACCACGGGCGTAAACGACAGTTTTCTTTTTTAGCCACAATTTCTTCAACTTTTTAGCAACAGTTTCTTCATCCTCTTCACACGACCAAAATTTTTTGCAGAGAATTTTTTCTAACTTTTTGGCCGAAGCCAACCTCCCTTATGCTTTCCAATCGACTTTTATTTATACTTCAACATCGAATCCACTTCAAATCCCTGTAAAGATCTCTTCTTCAATGATTATAATCTCGACAGGGAATACAAATATTCTTCTTCTTCCGGTAGCTATAAAATCTTCTCGATATACTCAGTTTTGATTTTTTCCTGATTGTATTTCTCGATTTCGATTATCTTTCTTTTTGTTCATTGACTTTATAAAACACTCATAAGTAATATACGTGAGAAAAAAGATAGTTTCCAAGATATTATTCCCACCCGTTTTATTCGAGGAGATTATATTTGCCGGAAATACGAGATATTTGGTCACGTTTAATTCTTCTAAATAGGCAAGAGATAATTCTGTCTTAATTCCTACAAATTCTTTCCAAAATCTCGAAAAAAATCTTCTCAGCAAAATAGGCAGGTACAAAACTGATTTCCCGCCAAAATTTTGAATTTAAAAGGAATGGGTGCCTTTATCCAAGGTATGTGTGCCTTTAGTAATTTTCCCGGGTGCCTTTAACACTTTCGATCCAATTTTTCCAACAATGTTTATTCCACAAAAACACCTACAAAAAAAATAAAATAACACAATAAATATAAATTGAGCACTACCAATACACATAATTGAGAACAATTTAGACACAAAATGGGTCTATCAAATACCTCCAAACTTATTATTTGCTAGTCCTCAAGCAAATCTAATCTAGAAAATAAAATAAATCTTAACTCACTTTCGCAGGCATCGCGATTGCACTTAGCGTGTGCAACAAGCCTTTAAACCCCTAGGTGTTCTTAGTGGACGAGTTTTTTCTCGTGAGGGTTTACAAGAGGTGCACCCACAAAACCTTAACTTCAAACCCCAACTACTTGTGAACGATTGAGGGTAGATACTAAACATACTATTTAGTTGGCTACAAAATTCTTTGCTATGAGAGGAATTATCCTGTTTTGAATCCAATTATTGTACACAAGTTTACACTCAAGCGTACTAAAATTCATATATAAGAAAAAAAAGTACTACTCAAAAAGTCGTACAATGGACCATGATACCCGGAATCTAACAAACCACAATCACATGAATAAATTAAGAAGATGGATAAGGAGATAAAAGTATGCGCATGTTGACTAAGGTCAACGGTGTTTCCCAGAATATATATATGATCGTCTGCCCCTAATAGATTGAGACACGCACCCACTGATCTGAATCCTAATTCTAATATCAAATCAGATGGTATATACAAGGGCCCCAGCGGTCGATTTACTGAATATATACAATTGTTTTTTAATTATTTATTGTTACTTTTTTATTTTATTTTTTTTGTTTCTGACAACATGATTAGATCTTTTGAATCTAAGCGCATGCTCCTTGTCAGCAGATTACATGATAGTTCTCATGGATCCTCCATTCCATGCTTGCTTAGGCGACAGAGACAGGGAGAACACACACATATTGCTATCCAAGTGTCATTTTTTTTAATAATTGGTCAAATTTAATTATAATAATGGGGCTTGATCTCAATCATTCTACTTCATCTTGGAGACAACAAGGTGATACTAGTGCCTCACCAAATCATTTAGAGAAACATAAAAAGTTACAAAATAAAAACAGAACGTGATATGGTGAAGACTTCGAGATATGGTGACGACTGTCATGTTATTTCTAACACATGAGCCTTGTCCTTTTATGAATACACCATTTAGCTGGGTTCCTCAACTCCTACAGCCAAGAAGTTTGTATCCATCTACTTCGAATGGTCAGCATCATCCTGAATTGTTCACAAGTTTCTAAACATTGGAGTTTTGGTACAACTAAGTTTTTTAAAAAATTTCTCACTTACCCCAAAACTTAAATTGAACATAGTCCTCGATGTTCTAAAGATAAATGAATGAAAGTATGAACAAAAAGAAAAGAATAAACAAATTAAAAGAGATAAGGAAAGATACTACCAGCACCGTGTACCAAAATCATATGGTTTTCCTCCCATAGAGCGCTAAGTTTAAAGTCTTCAGCAGACCAAGAACGGATTAGTCACAACTTATGAATTATATAACATAATCGAAATAATTACGGATTCTTGAAGTCGATCGAATTTGACTCACTCAGTTGACCACAATGGAATATACGAAATCGGTGGTCATTCTTAGAAAAATGTGTCGATTCTAATTTCCTAAAATATCCGAGTTTAGTTCCAAAATTTATGAATTGACACATTTAAAATTCACACGTTCCCACATTTGAAAGAAAAGTATTTGGTGGAAAAACACATTCAATCTTGGTATTATCGCCTGGGTAGACCACATCAACCAGAGGGTGGGTTTTTGACGACTGAATATCTTTTTGGACATTATTAGGTTCGGGAAAACGTCTATGAAGATACTCTTGTAAGATGGTTGAGGCAAAAATGTCGATTCCCAAGTGAGGTTCTTTATAATAGTTAAAGGTAAAGCACAAGGAGAATGATAATCATCCCCAAACTTAGAATTTTGGTGTCTCCAGATAGACTAGTCATAATTTTCCTAATTTCTAGATCATCAGATTTTTAAAAATGGTCAATTGCTTCTTCTAAGTTATAAGCAGCAGGTGCATCCTCACTCATATTTAAAATCTCTTCGAGTCTATCTTCTTCGTTTGAGATTATTATTCCTGAATCGTTGGACTCTAAAACACTAGTCTCGGAATAGAGTCGTTCCTCTAAACCATCATCGTCTTCATTATAACAAGGAAATATTTCACGTATATAACAATGGTATCTCTAGTTAAATCCCTTTCCTCTTGAATAGATAAATAGTCATCATTATTACGATTGGAACTAGAGACATCATTGTTATCATGAAGCTCAAATGGTGTAAAAATTACCTGATTATTATGACTACGGATTTCAAACTCTTCATCATTGTAATAATATGAAGATGATATAACCTTATTTGAACAAGTAGTGTCTTCAATTATAACCTCGTCCTTTAGATTATGTAAATATTTATTATTATTATCAAGGGTAAAATTGGAAACAGTATTTTGGCACTTGAATTCATCTTGAGCAATATTAGCAGCTAACCGTTCTTCTTCTTCTTTAATTTCATCTAAATGTGTTTTAAGTTCACTGAGAGCGGTACCTAAAGCTGCAAGTTCTTTATTCTGTTCTAATGAATCTTCATAAAATTCCTTCATTATCATCTCACTCCTACGTGTCGACTCAATTATCTTCTTGAATGATTCTTCTAGAGTCATAATAGGTTCATAGGGAGTACTACATCGCGTCTGCTTGATGAAATTTTCAAGAGAAATAGTACTAGATTGCAACTGCTTGATGGCATCCTTCGAAAAGACAAAAAACTCGAATTTTGCTCGTTTTCCCCTTTCATATAACTGGTGCGGGTACGAATAATAATTGGGATCACTATGGTATGAGCCATAACCTTCAAAAGGTTGGTAGTGGTCCCAAGAACTATCCACACTATGGTCATAGTAAGGGTAATGTCCGGTTTGAACTCAGTCGGATATTCATTGTATTGGCTATCGTATTACCAGCTCGACATGTTTATTTTATTTTATTTTATTTTATTTTTTTGTGGTACAAATGAAAATACATGTTCGACTAAAATAGGTAAGTTTGGGTTACCACCGCAAAATATACCTACAAACAAATACTGGTTTTGTGGTATTTCGGATGATAACGTCTAGAGGGTTCACCTTACTATCCCACAAGTTTTCCTAAAATCGGTGCCGAAAGATGCCACTGGTGTGTGCAAGTGTGTGTTTTATATATATATATATATACAAAATAAAATACTAAAAATAAACAAGCAAGCAAACCATAATATACAAGTCAAAAATATATATATAAGGAATATGAGTTTTATTGTTTTCATTATAAATGGGAGACATGTCCAATGTAGTTAGACACATTAATATTAAATCAAAATTGATTTTCTCTATAACTCTTCTACTTTTCCTATCAAATTTCTCTGTTCACGTTTTCGTTTTGCATTAAGTGGCATCAGAGGTTCGGCTCCCGATCCTCTTATTCTTTTCTTCTATTTTTTTTACCCTTTCTTCTTCTCTACCTATTGAGATCTCCGTATCTCTTCATCTAAACTCTATTATCAACTATCCTTTTATTTTTTTCAGTAAAAAAAAAAAACGCCATTAATGTTTTCTACCAAAATCTATCTCACATCTTCTGCCTAGTTTTCTACCAAAATCCATCTCACGTCTTCTGTCCCATTGCCACCTTTTCTTAACTAGTTTTTATCTCACGGTCTCAAATCTTAACCCATTTATTTTAATCTTTCCGTCCACTACTTCTTTCCATAATTCTATTCTATTGTTCGTTCTAATTAATTTTATTCTCTACCTTTTCATCACTTATTCTAATCTTTTCTTTCGGTCCAATTATTTCACGACATATATCTTTTTTTCCCTGTTAATCATGACCGGTAACGATAAAGAACAAGAAAACCGTCCTAGTCTTGAAGATATGATGCGTTCTCTTGTAGAATCCCAACGTCAACTTACAGAAACACAGGCCGAGTTCTAACATATATTTATGGAATCTTAAATCGCGTTTGATCTTGAATTAATTTCAACAAGTTTGGCTTCTCTTGTTGTGAACCGTAATATTGAAGATAATACCCATCAACCTCGTAACGGGAGGCAAATCCCAATGGTCGGATTATTATTCATAATCAAGAACACCAAGATAGTGATGACGAAGTTGCTAATGCCCCAAACAATAATCATGTTACTTATCGAATGACTAATGCTCTTCCTCAGTTATCTGGCAACCTTGATATCAAAGGTTTTCTTGATTGGTTAACTAAAGTTGAAAATCTTTTCAAGTTTTACAAGACTCCAGAAGATCAACAGGTTCCTTGTATCGCTTCTGAACTTAAAAGTGTTGTTTCTCCGTAGTGAGAACATGTACAATTTTCTCGCTCTCGTGTTTGAAAACAACCTATTCGTTCCTGACAATAGATGCGTTTCTTGTTAAAGGCTCAGTTTCTTCCTGTTGATTATGATCAAGTATTATACCGTGAACACCATAATTACAAGCAAGGTAATCATACTGTTTCGGCTTATACAACTGAATTTTACCGTTTATCTGCTCGTAACGGTTTGCTTGAATTTGACTCCCAACAAGCTACACGTTTTATCAATGGATTACATTGTAATATCCAAAATCGCATAGCTTTACAACATGTCCGCACTTTGAATAATGTTGTATGTTTGGCGATGAAAGCGGAGTCTATTGTGGATAATCGTTCTGTTTCGATGTTGTCTTCAGAAAATATGGAATACACCCCAAATTCCACTTCTAATCAACAATTCAAAAACACCCATTCATCTAATAAATCTCCTCCACCCCTTCTAACTACACCTCCGGTTATTCCATCTACTATTATGAACTCATCTCAACCAAATAATTCTCATGTGTCATCGACACCTACTACCAACCTTCCACCTCAAGTTGGCCCATCAAAATCAAATGCATATGCCCGTCCGACTGTTGACAGGTGTGATAAGTGCAGGCAACCAAGTCACCAATCTCACAAGTGTCATGCTAATCAATCTCGTACCGATGTGATTCAAGCAAGTGATGATTCTTTGACTGAAGACCCACCTAATCTTGAGGAAGTTATTACGTATGGAGAAGAGGGTGATCGTATTTTTGATTGATTTGATTTTTAGTACACTCGTGGACGAATTCTTTTCAAGCTGGCGGGCCTGATGTAGAATATTCCATATTTTGAGTTTTTATATTTTTGAAAGTGTTTTAGGATTAGAATTTCTTATTTTTATAATATATTAAATTTCAGAAACTATTAATTTTTAGGATTTTTTATTTTCCAAGTTAGGGTATTTAGAGTTTTATTAGGAATATGAGTTTTATTGTTTCCACTATAAATATGAGACAAGTCTAGTGTAGTTGGACACATTATTATTAAATCAAAATTGATTTTTTCTAGAAATCTTCTACTTTTGCTATTAAATTTTGCTATTCACGCTTCTGTTCTGCATTAACCCTTCATGGATAACTTAATTGCCACAAACGAATCTGCATTCTTTCTGGGAAGACAGATCCTTGATAATATCATAACTGCTTAAGAGCTAATCCATTCAATGAAACAACCTCAGTCTGTAATAGGGTCTTTCGCTCTCAAATTAGGTATGAGCAAGGCATACGATAGGGTAGACTGGACCTTTTTAAAGCATATTCTTATGGGTGTTGGTATTACGGGTAGTTTACTCATTCTTATAATGAATTGTGTTTATTCTGCATCTTACTCGGTGCTAGTCAATGGGGCTCGTATGAGTTATTTTCATGGAGAGAGAGGGATCAGATAGGTCTGTTATCTCTCCCCTTATCTTTTTATCCTCTTTTCTCCGGGTCTATCTTGGTTAGTGGACAAGATGGAACATGATAATCTTTATACTGGTTATAGGTTGAATAATTATGCTCCTGCTGTTAGTCATCTCATGTTTGCAGATGACCAGATGTTCTTCAGTGTTCTAAATGAAACCACCATCACTACTTTATAAGACATCCTCAACATCTACACCAGCTGGTCGGGACAAAACACTAACTTTCAGAAGTCATCCATCCATTTCAGTAAATGTGTCGATCCAAGTAGAAAGTTGGAGATTGCTCAAAGACTGGAAATTCAAATAATACAGCTGAATGAGAAGTACATGGGGTCATATATTCTGAAATCTGACAAGTCTTGTGCCTACTTCAAATTTCTAGAAGAGAAGATGGAGCCTAAACTAGCTGGCTGGAAATGACACTTCCTCAAATATGCAGGCAGTACAACTCTAATTCAAAGTGTTTTGGCGTTAATCCCTCCCTACTACATGGCATCTTTCTTTATTCCAAAAACCATTCTGGTCAGATTGACTAGAATCATGATATCTTTCTAGTGGGGAACAATAAAAATCATAACAAAATGCATTTTATAGCTTGGAGCAAACTAAATGATACAAAAGCTAATGGAGGGATAGGACTCCGGCATTTAGAAGACATAAACAAAGCTCAGATTGGGAAACTTGTTTGGAGATTCCTAAACGATCAGCACAGCATATGGGCTCAGATCCTAAGGGCCAAGTACATTAAATAACTTCTTGAATTGTAAGCAAATAAGTAATTGCACGAGCACCTGGGGAGCGATGCTAACTGTTAAAAATGTTATGAAACAAGGTGTTTGTTGACAAGTTGGAGATGGTGGCACAATCTCTATAAGGAATGATCCCTGGATTCACTCTCTGCAAGTCTTTAAACCTATGATCAGTGATGACCATGAAAGTTCCAGGATCTAAGTGGAGGATATTTTACTTTTCAATCCTAAAAGATGGAATCTAGAAGCACTCACAACCAACTTCTCCAACTTGGAGATTTCTCATATTATGAAAATCTCTCTCTCGGATAATTTGAAGGAGGATAAGATCATTTGGACACTTACAAGCAAAGGGGAGTTTACTACTAAATCCTTCCATATGCTTCTTGCTAGCTACAAAGGTAACTCTTCGACTCCCTCGAATGATGATTTTAATTGGAATTTTTTTTGGAGTCTTAGAACATTATCCCTAAAGATTCACACTTTTATTTGGAGAATAATTCCTGATGGAGTAGGAGTTTTAGCTAATGTAGGGAGATTCATTAAAGATTTTGATATGAAATGTAAGATGTGTGGTGTGCATGATGAAACTGTAAACCATTTGTTCATTCACTGCCTATCACCCAATCCTTGTTATTTGCTTCTCTTTTAACCTTGCGAGTGGAAGACCATGTGGAGATCACTATCAAAGACCTCCTATCCAGACTCTTGAGTATTAGTGATGGTGGCCATGCTTTTGGTTCTACTGCCTGTCTTTTTTTGGAGTTGGTGGAAAGCGATGAACTATGAAGGAAAACCACCTTTTATTAGGATGGTATTGAATGATGCTGCTACCTTGTTCTCTACTTACTGGGAAGTAATAAATCCCTCATCCATAAAAGATCTCCAGACCAGTAGTAGTGCTTCTACTGTGCATGCAATGGGTTGGTCTTCCCCTGCTGAAGGTGAATATAAATTTAATGTGGATGCTAGCACTAGGGATTCTGACAGTGATGTTGGTGTTGTTGCAAGATTGCATTATAGTGCTTTCATTGGGGGTGAATCAATCTTCTTTCAGGAATCATCTTCAATATGTGCAGAAGCAAGGGGTTTTCTTCACGCTTAAAGTTTTCTAAACCTAAAGGTCTAGGCAGATACACAGTTGAAGGAGATGCCCAAGTTATTGTTAACATGATCAATTCTCCTTCGACTTCCCCTCCTGGGAAGATCAGACCCCTCATTGAAGATATTTGTAGTTTAACTAAAGACTTTGCTTCTATTCAATTTAAGTTTATCAAAGGTAATGGGAACTCTTTTGCCCATCTGCTAGCAAATCATGCTAGAATCAACCAGCTTTGATGGAAATTGGTCCCCCCTTTTGTATTCAGTCTGCCTTGGCAGTTGAGATGCCCATTATGTTGCTCGCCGGATAGCAAAAAAAGAAGAAAAAAAAGAATCTCTAGGAAACACCTTCCACATATTAAACAAGACATAAAATAGAAAATACTCCTTTAAGTGAAACCCAAATCCATTCCTAAAATAAGTCATCAATATACAACAAAGAGTGGATCACTCTGAAGGTGTAAAACGGGCCGACATATCCCATCCCATTAAGAGGCGAACCCAGCATGCTATGTGTCATGCCAGAGATTAAGACGTGGCATGTTATGCCGTGCTCGAGGGCGTGTTGTGTTGTGCTGTGCCAGGAAAATAATCGTGTTGTGCCGTGCTTTGCTGTGCCTGACACATTTATTTTATACTTTTTAAAGTTAATATTTTCCAGATATTTAGATATTATATGTGTTGTTATAGAAATAACTCAACATAAGGAAGATACAATGTCAAAAATTGGTTAGAATAAACATTCTTTTGTGAAATATAAACAAAATGTGTTGTATTATACCATATCGTGTAGTGTTTTATACATGTTATGACGTGATTTCTTAGGGTGTTGCGCTGTGCCACGTGCTTATCTGTGCCACGTGTTGTGCTGTACCACTATGTCGATTAGTCTGGCCCAGTAAAGCACATGAAACTTCCGTACTGGGATAACTCATATGCTTGCCTGGACTGGGATGTGCTCGTGCTGGCACAACCTAATTTACACATATACAAAAGAAAACTATGCGCGGAAGTCGTGGATCTTTTCTAACTTATTATTATCATACGCCAAAAAAAATCAAAATTATGAGAATGCAAGTTTCTAGCTCAAGTAGCATTTGCAACTTAAAAAAGAAAAAAAAAGGTAGCATCGGCCACTAAGAAGAGACCCAACAACAAGTTTGTGGTAGCTGTCCAGTCGAAAACCAAGTTTATTATTTTATTTTATTATCTAATAATAAGCAGAGAATATTATGGGGTAGTTAAATGAGATTTCTGTAGACTTTTATAGATTTTTTATTTGAGTGACTTTCGAAGATTCTTTGAAAACTAGAAATTTCTAGTGATTCTCTGAGAATATTCCTGTAGAGAATTTTTTTTTTTTTTGTAAAGAGTCTTTGTGATTTGTAGATACAAAAAAATGTATAAAATCTAATTAAAAATTCAAACATCTACCGATTTTTTTTTATTATGCACGTTATAATTTTAATAAAAGTACCATCAATACCTAGTAAAATATGTGTTCATTGTCAAAATAAATCTCACTGTTATCCTATGCCTAAGTTTTCATTATTTTTATTCCACTCATCTCGCATTTTATTTGCTGTGTTATCTTGTCACTGGTTAGCATCTTCTCTTTGTCTCGTATGATTTTGGGAAACATGGTTGGTTCCTTGATCATCAGCTCAAACAAAAAAAAGAGAAAAAAATTGGTCCTACTCTCAACAATAAATATTCTCCAAATTTCCAAGACTCCAAAAATATCACCTCTTGGGAGAGATTTCTACCATGCCTATTTTCCTAAAAAAGTCTCCACAAATCTATGAAAACAACAAATCAATGACTTTTAATCCTCCTTCGAATAACAGGGCTACTGGAGTGACTCTATGCGTAAAAAGTTGTGTAGCCTTGCATATGCCAAAATTATTTCCGCTTGTGTTTTGTATGGAAACGTGGGTGCGCTCTTAAATATTAAGAAGCGTGATTTGAATACACCAAATATTCTCTCAACTACATTTCTTAGAGATGCATGTCGAAGATTGAACAATTCATCAGCTTTTACTGGTTGGCGCTCAGAACCTGAGTATTCTTGGAGATGATAACGAACACCACGATATGGAGCTAAGAATTGACGTCGGTTTGCAAATCCACAATCCACCAAATAAAATTTATTTAATATTTTATGATTAACTTAATCATTATATGCATAATAACCAAATTCAAAGAGATTGATACAAATAAATTATGTATAATTACCTTGCGGAATGGTGAGTCCGTTCATCTTATTTAAAACATCATTTAGAATTTTCGCGTCATGTGCAGACCCTTCCCACCAACTCAACACATATATAAATTCTAAATCAAAATTACATGCAGCTAAAACATTTTGAGATAATACTCCTTTACGATTACGATAAGCACTCACATCCCTTCCCTTTATCATTGCTGGAATGTGTGTACCATCCATAGCTCTAATGCAATCCTAAAACAAGTTCAAAATTGCATGTTGTTATTATAATCTTGAGTAATATATATTTATATATATATATATATATATATATAATCATTCTTACCTTAAGATAA
>JAJJMC010002939.1:534257-557174 GCA_023531435.1 Papaver californicum
ATAGACTCCGAGATATGGTGGCAACTAGCATGTTATTTCTAACACCTAAACTCTGTCCTTTTATGAATAGACCATTTAAATGGGCACACCAATTCCTATAGAAAAAGACCTAAATTTCCATCTACCTAGAATGGTTAGTATCATCCTGAATTTTTCACAAGCTTCTAAATTTTGAGTTTTATTATTGCACTAAAAAGTTTCTCCTTACCCCCAAAATTAAATCAAACAGTGTCCTTAGTGTTTCAGAATAAAAAGCAGTACTAATAGGTAAGTAAAAAGAGGAATAAAGAGGTAAGTCCGAAAGATAGTACCTGGTGAAGCGTAACAATCCTTCTAGGGAGAATAAGACATAAAATGAAAACCTAAAAACGAATAATAAAAACCTACAAAAATCTATTAATGTACAAAAACAACCTTGATAGTCGATCAGAGTAAACAGGGTCCTCCAGAGGGACCTCCTCAACATCACCTGTAGAAAAAGAATTTTTACCATCTTGAGTCTCAATCTCAATAGTTCCATGAGGAAAAACAGTGCGAACAAGATAAGGACCGGTCCACCGAGAGCTTAACTTCCCGTGGAATAGATGCAAACGAGTATCATACAAAAGAACTTTTTGACATGGAGAAAATAACTTTCTTAAAATATTTCTATCATGCACAAGTTTCATTTTGTTCTTATACTCCCTAGCATTATCATATGCATGTTTTCGAATCTCTTCCAACTCATTGAGATGGAGTTTCCTGTGAGCTCCTGCTTTGTCAAGTGAAAAATATAACTGCTTTACAACCCAATATGGTCTATGTTCTAACTCGACGGGCAGGTGACATGCACTGTCAGTAACTAGACGATAAGGTTACATTCCAATAGGGGTCTTAAACGCAATATGATAAGCCCATAAGGCATCAATAAGCCTCAATGACCAGTCTTTCCTATGAGGATTAACTGTTTTCTCTAGAATACGTTTTATCTCCCTGTTGGAAACCTCTACTTGACCACTAGTCTGTGGGTGATATGGGGTAGCTACTTTGTGGGTAATACCATATTTCTTCATCAAAAGCTTAAACGGTCGATTACAAAAGTGTGACCCTCCATCACTAATTATAGCTCACGGTGTACCAAAACGTGCAAATATGTTATCATTCAAAAACTGGACCACAACCTTGTGGTTGTTTGTTTTACACGAAACCGAATCTACCAACTTAAATACATAGTCTACGGTGACAAGGATGTAATAATAACCAAAGGAATTAGGAAAAGGAACCATAAAATCAATGCCCCACACATCAAAGACCTCAATAACTAAAATAGGGTTCAAAGGCATCATATATCTATGGGAAATGGTCCCTAACTTCTGCCAACGCTCACAAGCAACACAGTAATTGTGGGTGTCTTTAAACATCGAAGTCCAGTAGAATCCACACTGCAATATCTTAGCAGCAGTCTTCTTAGCACTAAAGTGACCCCCACAAGCATGATCATGACAAAATGAAATAATATTGGACTGGTCACTCTCAGGTATACATCTCCTAATAATCTGGTCCGGACAATACTTAAACAAATAAGGATCGTCCCAAAAGAAATGCTTCATGCTAAAAAACCTATAACGATATTGTTTACCCCAGTGTTGAGGCATTCGACCAGTCACAAGATAATTCACTATATTCTTAAACCAAGGTAATTGGGAAACAAAGAATAGTTGTTCATCAGGAAAACTATCTCTCACAGGAGGAGAATCATCATGGGAATCCACAACAAGTCTAGAAAAGTGGTCTTCTACTACATTTTCTGCTCCCTTTTTGTCTCTAATTTCTAGAGATAATTCTTGTAATAAAAGGATCCATCTAATCAATCTAGGTTTAGTATCCTTCTTAGACATAAGGTACTTCAATGCCTCCTGATCAGTAAAGACTCGCTGACCTAATACAACACCAATATCATAATATGAAGCATCACACATTATCTCAAAGGGTAGGTTCCATTTAGGTGCCTGTACTATGGAGGCGGGAGTGATTAAGGTCTTAAGCTTCTCAAAAGCCTCTAAACAAGCAACATCAAAGACAAACTTAACATCTTTTGCAAGCAGATTGCAAAGAGATCTAGAAATCAAGCTAAAATCCTTAATGAATCGACGATAAAAACCTGCATGCCCTAAGAATGACCTAACATCTCGTACAATTTTGGGAACTTGTATAGTCTTAATAAGGTCAACTTTGTCTTTGTCTACCTCTATACCCTTAGAAGATACGATATGCTCTAAAACAATTCCTGAAAAGTAGCGGGTGCATTACACAACCCGAAAGGCATGCTTCTATATGCAAAGGTACCAAAGGGACATGTAAAAGTGGTTTTCTCTTAGTCTTATGGGGCAATAACAATCTGATTATAACTAGAAAAACCATCTAGCAAGCAATAATGGCTATATCCAGCTAATCTCTCAATCATTTGGTCGATGAAAGGAAGGGGAAAGTGGTCCTTCCTTGTGACCTTGTTCAATTTTCTATAGTCAATACAAATACGCCACCCTGTAGTCACTCGGGTTGGGATTAACTCATTGTTATCATTCTGGACTACATGATACCTGATTTCTTGGGAACAACCTGAACGGGGATGACCCACTTACTTGCTGAAATAGGGTAGATAATACCCGCATCTAACAACCTAAGCACCTTAGTTCGAACAACTTCTTTCATGTTAAGGTTAACTCGACATTGCATCTCCCTAGACGGTTTGGTATTATCCTCTAAATGAATCTGATGCATACAAACAATAGGAATTATACCCTTAATGTTTGCTATGGTCCACTCTAAAGCTTCCTTATTGTCTTTAAGCACGGTCACTAGCCTACTTTCCTAGTTACTATCCAAGTCGGATGCTATTATCACAAGCAAAGTCTCAGATGGGCCTAAATACACATACTTCAGGGTATCTGGTAGTTGTTTAAGGTCCAACTTAGGAGGCTCTTCTAAAGAAGGAATTAGGGTAGACTTAGAAAACGGTAGTGGTTCGAACTTAGCTTTCCATCCTTTACTAGTGTCTATCAAAGGGGATGAATCTAACAAAGCATTCACCTCATTAACCGCACTATCATCATAAAAATCAAACCCAAAGTGGGCTAGACATTTCTCTAATTGATGTTCTTACAAAGTGTTTGTTAATGACTCCTGAACTAATGTTCCTATCATATTCACCTCTTCCATGCACGTGCCATCTATCTCAGGTGGTTGCTTACTAATATTGAAAATATTCAGCTCAATAGTCATATTACCAAAAGATAAGTTCATAATACTATTTCGAAAGTTAATGTTCGCATTAGATGTAGATAAAAACGGGTGACCTAATATCACATGTATCTGATTTTCTGGGTCAGGGACAAGTTGGGTATCAAGGAAAATAAAATTCACTAGATAAATAAACTTATCGACCTCAATAAGAACATACTCTATGACACACGAGGAATTTTCACAGACCTATCAACTAATTGCAGTGTTATCTGAGTAGGTTTCAAATCACCAGGTCCTAGTAGGAGATACACATGGTACGTAAGTAAGTTCACACTGGATCCTAAGTCAAGCGACACTTTCTCAACAAATGGTTGGGGACCCTGGGTCTTTGTACTTAGGAGTTGTATTGTTCTGGATAATTGAACTCACATGACTAGCTAAAAACGCTTTCTTCTGTACACTAAGATTTCCCTTTCGCATAAACATATCCTTATGGAACTTGGCATAAGTAGGAATCTGCCTAATTGCATCTAATAATTGAAGATTTATAGTGACTTGCATAAAAACCTCCAATATGTCGTTAAAGTTGGATTCCTTCTTTGTTGGTGCTAACAGTTGTGGGAACGGGGCTCTGGGCATAAAATCTGCCTTATGAGGAACTGCATCTGGCTCTTTAGAGACTTCATCAGTCTCCTCATCTACTGGATCAGAAGGGTGAACTACAATATGTTCACTATCATGCATGGTTACCTTGTTGTCTACCACTTTATCATTCCTAAGGGTTCTAATTGCATTCACATGATTTGATGGTTTCTCACCAGAAGATACTTCATGAACTCCTCTAGGTTTGGGATGTGGTTGACAAGGGAACTTGCCTTTTTCTCTTTCTCTCAAAGACTCAGAGATTTGACCAACCTGGGTTTATAAATTAGAAATAGACCGACTGTTATCCTGAGCAATATTTTGATTTCCTTGTAAACTTTGGTTGACTGACTGCTGAAAATTTGTAGTGTTCTGAGTTAATAAGCAGGAGACTCTGCTAAACTCACGATCTTCTTATCTATCAGATTCTGAAATTGTGCCGGTCATGAAGGATTCTTAGTATATCCAAAACCTGGGGGAATCTTAAAATTACTAGACTGACCTTGACTCTGGCCCTTAATTAGATCAAGAAAGGTTAGGATTATTTCTCCACCCAGGGTTATAGGTTTCTGAATAAGGGTCAAACTTCTGATAATTATCAAATCTAGTGTTATTATAAAGAGCATGGGCTTGATCTTCAACAGTCTGTCCTTCCCAAAATGACTTGGGCTCAATTCACAACTAGATTGACTCAGTTCTAAAACTTCTAACCTTTTTGATATAGCTTCTATTTTGGCATCTGATTCAAAAGATCCTTCTACCCAATTGACATTTCATCTACTTAGAAGAATTTTTTTCTGAGGCTCCCTACTATTTTCCCACTGCTAGGTTTTTTCGGCAATTTCATTCAAAAATGTAATCACACCATTGACAGTTTTATTTTCAAACCCACCTGTGCACAAAGACTCAACCATGTTTGTTATCGAATAATCTAAACCCTCGTAGAGGATATGAACTAGCCTTACTTTTTCTAAACCATGATGAGGACATTATGATAATAAGTCATTAAACTTTTCCAAATACCTATATAAAGATTCTTCCTCTTGTTGATTAAATGTGCAAATTTGCTGCCTAATAGATGATGTTTTCTGCCTAGGGAAAAACTTCTGGAAAAAAGAAAATATAAGTTGTTCATAGGTTTCAATGGAATCAGAAGTCAAACTACATAGCCAAGATTTGGCTTTGTCTCTTAGTGAAAAGGAAACAATCTAAGTTTCAATGCTTCATCATCTAGGTCTTTATTCCTGGTGGTACTACATATTTCCTCAAAATCCCTAACATGGAAATAAGGGTTTTCATTTTCTTTCCCTAAGAAGATTGGGAGCATCTGTAAGGTTCCAGGTTTAAACTTATAGTTTGCTTCAGTTTTAGCTAACTTGATACATGATGCACGAGAAATCCTAGTCGGGTTCAACAAAGCTTTTAAAGTTTCCATTGCTGGCACCATCAAAGGAAAAGGAGTAACTTCTTGACACAGTGTCAAGTTCTCAAAATTCAAATTTACAAAAGCAGGGCCCTCAAAAGAAGAGTCTTCAAGGTTCTCGTTTCCAGGGACAAAACTACTAGGTTTGTCACTAATCAAACGACCTAGAGTGTCTCTTTTTTAAGATCGCTCAGTGATGATTTCAAGCGGTCTTGGCATACACTAAAAAAATAAATCCTAATTGGAAAGTAATTCTAAACAATCACAAGCAAGGCCGATTCAACCAAATCAAACCTATTGAATCTAACAAAAAAAAGCATAATGGCTCCACTTAGATTGTTTCTAGACCGACTTCTATTATTTCAAAAGGAAACTAGTTACAGTTTTATCAAACCTCTTAGAACAATCCGAATTAGATTAAGTCGAATAGAACTGGATAAGCTCTAAAGAGCTTTGATAACCCTGTCTCTTTGGCAACGTTTCCTTGGGTTACAAGGCGACTCGAATCAACTTAAAATAATCTCCTGAACTTTAAGTTAGGCTAATAGAGTAACCAATACAGTCCTTTTGAATGACTTTCCTATAAGCTCGTTACCATATCAGTATCTTTCTAGTTAAAATTTTAAGCTTAGGTTCGTGTTTGGTAACATGTTCCTAAAGCGGGCAAGAAGGAAACGGTGATGAAATCCGAGTCCTTATCTTGTATGGCCAGTTCTTGCCCTTTACTATAAAATAAATCGGTATTCAATTCCTCAATATATATGCATACGAAGGAACACAGTAAACCCTATTGCAGGGTATTCATGGGTTGATCGAGTCTTACCTCTCGTACAGACGAGGGATCAATCGGTTGTAGTCGACTCTGGCCACCGACTTCTGTGTCAGTGTACGAACCCGTGGGGCTGAGACAATATGGTAATTGTCGTCCTTCCCTGTTACATTTTATATTTAAATTACCTTTCCATAGGATTTAAATATAATAATAATGTCCAAAGTACAAAAATAAAGTCCAAAAGTGTCAAAAAAAAATAAGAAAAGTTACAGAAATAATAAAAGATTTCCTAATACAATTTTCTAAAAAGAGAAACAAATAAAAATAAAATCTAATTAAAAATAAAATTCTTTCTATTTTTTTTCGTTCTTTTAATTTTAACTTTAACTCCAAGTCTTCAATCACCAAAATCTTTGGCTCAATTTCCTTTTAATCCAAAATCCAAAACCTGTATCAAAAAGATAAATACCCAAAGAAATGTAAAATAGAACAAAGTAAAAATAATACTAAAAACAATAATAAAAACCTAAAAAATAAATCTAAAACTCTAAACCTAAAGACAAGTCCGCGTCGGCGGCGCCAAAAAATTGATGTGTTTTAAAAATAGTGGTAAAATATTCTATACTCAGACTTGTGAAGATTTGCTTTTTCTAAACCTAATTTTTAATACTAAAAATAAAGAATATAAAATTAAAATCGAATTGTGATTATGGAAAGAAATGAGACTAAGGATTCCACAATTAGCCAATTTTTCAAGTGATTTAGCATTAATAATTATCTTGCAATTCATATATTCAATTGATTCAAAATATTGCAAAAGTTAGATTTTTAAAATAATAGTTGTAAATCAAAAGTACGAGACATCAATAGCGATGCATCCAAAGAAAACACAACTAATTGATAAAAATCATTTTTTTCAAATTTAATTCAAAGCAAATAATCATAAAAGAATTGTAAAAAAATCAATGAAATAAAAATATACCACTTTATTATTGGAAAAATAGATTCCTCCGTCACCTCAACAATAGGGTCGAGTTCCTCATGTCAAACACTCTCTCAAAATACATGTGCATAACTCAAAGTGCTTAAAAGAAGAGAATAATAGAAGTAATACAGAAAACAACTACGGATATAAGTATTGCTGAGACTGTTTTCTGTGTTGTTGAAGAGTGAAAATAAAACAAAGAATAAAAGACGGCTTCTGGGCGTAGTAAAAGAAGAAAGAAAAGTAACGCAAACTACGATTGTTTTCTCCTATGGTCTGTACTCCTTCTTCTTCTTCACCAGCGGAATTTTTTTTTCTCTGAATTTTTTTTCTCGACTACAGATGATTTTTTTCTTGTTTCTCTTTTCTATTTATAGATTCATCAAACCCTAACAACTTACCTTAATCGATAGTGACTCAAAAAATTACTTCAAAAAAAATTCCAAATCTCGCTAATCCAAAAACGAGAATAACTCATATTTCCGGCGTGGACTCGACCTTTCAGCTTGTTTCTCGGCATGAAATGTCTATATTTGACGTGTGTTGATCCTATTTTGATTTCTTCTTTACTTTAGTAACTCAAAATTACCTCCAAATCCCTTAAAACTCGCTTCAAAACCAACACAGATAACTTCACGCGTAAAGAATTGGTTCCCGCCAATTTCGAATTAAAATTCAAAAAGGAGGGTGCCTTTATCAATTTGTTGGGTGACCTTAATCATTTTCCTAGGTGCCTTTATCAATTTTCTCGGGTGCCTTTATCAGTATTTGAGCCAATTTTTCCACAAAAGTTAATTTCCCAAAAATACCTACAAAGACATAAAAACCCATACAAAATCGAGCACTAGTAATATAGAGAATTGAGCATAATTTAGACACTAAAAGGGACTGTAAACATCTCCAGCCTCAACAAATAGAGATTGGGTCAAAAGGATAGTTATAAGGATCTTCAAAGCTTCCAAGGCCAGAATTCACATAATCCTTTCTTCATTTTCACAAGTTCTTGCAATAGTATCATTTTGGCTCATATCCACAGTAATTTTTCATGTTGTCGCCTTACCATCGAAAACGATGCATGTCGTCGTAATCATCAAATGCAGTAGTTCTCATCCATTTTTGAGTCTTGTGGGACTACAAAGAATAGAAGAAAATAATCAATATTTACAAATAATCAATTTTAAATTTAACAATATTCGCAAAATATAACATAAACCATCCACATACCGTAACAACAAAGTAGTCTTCCCATATTTCTTTCGGCGCTTTTAACAACCCATTATATGGGTTTATCCCAAATCTAGAACCAATGTTCAAAGCTTCATTTAATACATCAAACTTGTTCCTGAACCATTTCATAGCACCTTTATAGTTTTCGTGAGTCTTATTGCAGTTGCATTTCTGGTTTAGAACCGATGAAATACTAGTCTCTATGATTCTTTTGCTAAATGAACCATTCTTATCCTTCCATCCACGTTTCTTTGCATCAACCAACAGACTCAGTAGTACTTCCCTCTCTTCGTTTGTCCAAAAAGAGTATGCATTCTTTCCTTTTTTACCATTAGCATTACCTTGGCTTGAAGGATCCATTCTATTGCGATAATTTAAAACATTACACAGTATATAGGTTTATATAATATCATTGAAGTTCACATATACAAAAGAGAAGATCATACAAGTGTATATAATATCATTTCAGCATCACATATACAAAGGAGAAGATTCAAACATTAACTACTGAATAGAATAAAATATAAAAACTCCAACAACAACAAAAAAAGACAAACTTGATTAAACTTTAAAAGGAAAACATATTCAGAACCTACTTGGTACTTTGCGCCAGTAAAGCCAATGTCTTTTTAGAAGTCCTGTAAGAACAAGTAAACTTTTAAATATTTGAGAAACATCGACATAATTGAAAGACCAAGAGAATGATAATCAATTAAAAAGAACATACCTTCAAAATTGGAAGAACTCAATAGCATGTTTTACTTTGAGATAGTATATGTATATATAGATGGAAGATCATCAGTCTGAAAAGGAAACTAAAAATTATATTAAAAAATCTGCATCAAAATTTTTGTAACTATTGTGCATATGTTAGATTTCAGCATAAATTAAAAAATAACTTATGTGCAGTAACTAATCTTTCATATCATATTCATAATCTTGCATATCATATCCAGAATATTGCATATCAGTTATCTCATAATCTTTAAAATAAAAATAATTCTTAAGAATTTGCAAATATATTTTCAACCAAAACTTTGCTTTATGGGCCTTGTCCGAAGGAGTATCTATGCAAGCGATGTTCAAGAAAAAATAGCATTCCGTTTAACTATGCAACAACAAAAAAATAGCATTTTTTTACGGTGTAAAACCCGCTGAATTACATTGTCGCCCCAATCAAGTTAGGGATTGGATGGGTATGTTGGCCTTATAAAGTTAGAGAAGACTTGAGATATGTCTCCCCATTTAAAACCAACTAACCTGAACAAGCGCCATTTGTACCTTGGCTGGACCAAGATTGTACACCACCCATGATCATCCAATTGGAACTGAAATTAGAAGAAATAATACCAATAAAAGTTCAACATCAACTCAATCTGGGGGCAATTGCACATACCAATTATAAGCTGGTAAACTTGAATGAAACAAGCTAGTAAACTTGAATGAATCAAGTAAAACACATTACAGACAAGGCTTCGTACCCTAACAACTTATTCACTCCCTCATAGAAAAGTTATTCATTCCATAGTCTCGACTATAAAATACCCTGCGACAGTGTACCAATATTGCTAGTTTATAAGTTATTAACCTGGAACCTGCACTAATCAAAGTTATATGTCATTTCGAACTAAAATGTAGGATAATATACTTTTTCATTCAAAGAATATTTCATATTTATGCCCTTTTAATTTCCATAAAGCATCAGTGTAACCTTCATGCAAACAAGCCTTTAGGATCGAACTCTAGAACCATACAACAATCACTCTTTGAGATGATAATACCATTAGTTACAGAATAATAAAGCATTGATAAGTGCATAATTTATATATTTTAAGTATCATTTCCTTATACTTATTTGCTAGATTTTGTGTGAATTACCATGTGTTAATATTACTTTTGTAGTTTATGTGTTTTATTAGGTTACATCTCTGGAACAAGTGAAATGGAGCTTTACAAGAGAAGAATTTCCAAAGACCCAGTGGAACTCAGTATATTACAGGATATTAATTTCCACCTTGTAAAAAATTTCATTACGAAGCCGACGGCGAAAGAACGAGGTCATTCCGACTTCGTATGAGAAAGTTATAAGAAAAAAAAGAACTAAGGGCAAAACGGTCATTTCAAGGGAATTGACTATTGTCACTTCGTCATATGATAATGGCAGAGATTTTTTGAATCATACTAAAGGCACCAGATCTTTCTAATCAGGGCTGCCAAGTTTCAAATAGTGTTAAAGGCGCCAGCAAGTTTACTTGGGGCTACCTTCTTCATTTTCACAATCCGAGCATCAAGCTTAAGTCAACTGTTGTTCAGGCCGATTCTTCTGTGAGGTTAATAATAATTGGTGATGGATTCGAATCTGTGGTGATATAAAGCTTGGCAGTGAAGGAAATTAATGGTGGGTTTCGATCTGTGGTGAATGTTGGCTGATGGAGTGAAACTGTTGGTGGTTGCTCGCGTCTGTGATAGTGGACTGAGTTTCCAGTGACGTGAATAGAAGAATTTATACCTGAGCTCGTGGATTTGAGAGAGTCTCCGATGGTTGATAGGTCTGTGATGATAGTGGCGAGAAGAACTCGGAGCTGTGATGATCAATGATGATATATAAGGTCGATATGGAGTCTGTGATGCTACCAACGAAAGATGTGATGTAGTTCGAGTTACTGTTAATGGCTCGAGTAAGTAGTATCAGTTGGAGTCATTGTGGTGAAGCTTGAGCAGTGGCCGGAAATCAGGAATTGGAGGCTGTTGGGAACATTTAGAAAGTGATCGAGCTCGAGTTGATGATGGGTGCATTTTCTCGAAGGTGTGTTGATGGTGATGGTCTTGATGTTGCTGTAATCCGAGGTGCTATTGAGATTAGGTTCGAAAGAAAAGAGGAAGGCGCTGTTTCCGGGAAGACAGGGAGGAGTTGAGTTGTTTTGGGATAAAGTTACTTGAGCGGAAATCCAGGAAAGAACTAAGCCTTGTTTCACACGGAAAGTATATTTGGGAGGTGATGAACTCTCTATAAATATAAGCCGTGAACATCACTTTGGGGATATACCTTCACGGACAGAAAGAAAGGGCGGAGGCACTTTTGACACAGCCCTGGAAACAGACAAAAAAATAAGAGGCCTAGACAGACGGACGAAAGTACAGAGAACTGGAGATATAGGCACAGACGCGAGTGGCGATCTTGGGTGCATACCCTTTCGACGATTATCGGTTAGTTTGAGTCTTTTTATTAATTAATTTTTATGGCTTTTGAGAAAGCCATGTCAGGCTAATTCCCTTGTTAGGGCGAAAGGATGAACTTGTAGAGATGGTTTTCTTTGTGTTTCAAACTTAGGGTTTTCAATTATAAAAACTTAATGTTAATGTTTTGTCCCTCTTTCAATGTTTTATCTCTCTCGATGAGTTTTCATGTTCTATGCCACGTATAGTTCATTGTTTGGTTAGTAGAAAAACTCGTTGAAACCTTGTCTTAAATCGATTTATAAATAATCTTTGACTTTTTATGCCACGTATACCTAGTGCTTCGAAATTCTACCTTAGGTTGAGAACAACAATTCTTTTTGAAAATTCTTTCTTCGATTCTTAAACGAAAAATCTTCCGTGTATTAGTAGCTAGATTTGCTATTTTACATGAGTAAAATCGAGACCCTTTGTGACGAACGCAATTAAACCCTAATCTACAACGGATTCCCGAAACCTTAACGTTTTTCTCTTACTGTTTTCAAATTTTATTAAATAGTTTTCATTCACTAATTAATTTAATTCTTTATAAAAAAACCTCAAAAAATATTTTAATTAATTTTAATATAAACTCCTCGTGGGAACGAACGTATTTGCTCTTGTCTACATCTTTCGACATTGTGCGCTTGCGGTAAAACAAAGTCGATTTTCTGACGCATCAAGCATCCCCACTTAGAGACTGCTATATAAGTGCTAACTGATCCATAGAATAGTGTCGAAACCAATGACACCACAAACCATATTACCAAAAACTCACCATATAATCAAGCAATTATTATAAAACCTTACTTAAAAATAGAATCATTGCTGCATTAACTTCAATTTGGTATGATATAACAATTCAAGTAAAAAAATTATGGTGAAAACAGTGAAATATCAACAACCAATTTATTGTAAAGCTAAACCTAGAAATACTAAAATTAGAGAGAAAATATACCTGGATCTTTTATTTTATTCCTTGAATCAATGTGTGTGAGTGTGTGGAGAGACTAATAATTTCTAAAAGGGGTCGTGTTTGGCTCATGTAAAATCAATACTCCTCGCTTTTCAATTTTTGAAATAGGTTAAAAAGTGTTGAGAGTGATCTTGAAGAGAAAATGAGAAAGAAAGAGCAAAATTCTTTATTTTTTCTGGATATAGCGGGGAAGGAAGAAGAAGATGAAAGAACAATACGGGAAGGGAGAAGAAGATGAAGGAATTATGTATAGTCGTGACGCGTATAATAGCCATCGATAAGGCTGAGAAATGAGGACCTTTGGATTATATCTGTTTTACCCAAATTTTCAAGTCTTCCAAAATATCACCTCTAGGGAAGAGGTTTTGTTCATGCCTATTTTCATTAAAAAAGTCTCCCAAAATCTCAATAAGTAACAAATCAATAATTTTGAAGTCTATATCCAATAACAAGAGTGTTTAAGTGGCTCTTAGCAAAGCTTAATCCAATAACATGGTATTTTTAGAGAATTTGAAAGACTTAGAAAAAGTCCCTATCCAATAACAAGAGAGTTTGGGAGACTCTTCTATAATCTCAATTGACAAACAGTTAGGGATGTCAATGGGTCCGGTTCCTCCCGGGTACCACAAGACCCAGACCCTACTTAGAAAAGTCTGGTCCGGTTCCTAATTTAGTGGACCCGGAACCGGACCCGATTAAAAATCTAAATACCCGTCGGGTCCGGGTATCTAATGAATCTTCTAAAATCAACAATAATTTTTTTTTAATTTCTTTATATTGGCTTGAAACGAATAATTTTTCATATAAAGTTATTGTTACATGTATGTAAATGTTCTAATTAAAGATTAAATCTTAGAAAAAAATTTAAAATGAAAAAAAATCCAAGCGACGAAGTCTTTGAGTTTTAGGTAAAATTAACAAACAAATGACAAATATTCATGTACCCGATACCCACTGGTACCCGTCGGATAATACCTGTTAGGACCCGTTAAGGTTTCGGGTCCAATCGGGTAATACCTGTCGGGTCTTAAGTTGCTAATAGATCCAATTTTAGGACCCGGACCCGGACCCAATTCATCCGGTTCCGGTTCTGGTTCCGGGTAATGGGTACCCATTGACAGCCCTACTAACAACATATTTGGAAATTTTCTAGAAATCTTTGTAAATCTTATTTGACTACCCCTGTAATAACAAGAAACATTAGAAGACTCTTTAAAAATCTCTATGAACTAACAATAGATTTGGAAACTTTCCAGAAATCATTCAAAATCTTATTTGGCTACCCTGTAAATGATTGACTTTGTATTTTCACATTAAAAATTACTTTCAAACATCCTATGTTGGGCAAGCTCCAAAATTTCCATTAAAAGAAAGCTTTCTTTCTTTCTTTTTTCTTTCAACGACAACAATCCACTGTGATAGTTCTTAGGATTCAGTAGATTGCTGAGGTTTTCAATCATCTCTGTACTACGCTTGTCTAAATAACAATCGGGTTTAGATAGTGTGTCCCTCTTCCGGTTATACGCAATAATCAAATCCAAGTGTCTCACACTGTCCTTTAAGCACTCGAAAAGGTACACCAATTCTTCTACCCCTAACCCCTCTACCAAAATATATTGATGGCATTTAATTTGCTTAGAGATTGAGATAAAAAGGCAAATCTTAATTCGCTTACTTTTATAATACAGGGAGTATTTGAAAATTTGAATTGCATAGTAGAGAAAATATATATGGAGACTCTGGACCCTACTTAATTGAACAAGAGCTGGGGCCTTGGGGCCATCCTTTCCCTCAATATCATTTCCAATAAAGAAGATGAGGGCCAAGAAAATTTATCGATCGGAGAATTTTTCTGTCTTCCAAAAGGCTAAAGCTGTCCATTTCATTGTAGACCTAACTGGAACTAGTGTATTTGGTGTATGATTTTTGTTGCCTTGTTGATGTGGTTGTTTCGTCACTATAGGGGTCAATGGACACTCGGACGTGTGCTAAATTATGGGTGTAAAAAGTTTAAATCTATCTAATTTTGATTTATGACATCAAATATATCTTATTTCGTTTTCTATCTCTAATTTAATCGTCAATTAGAAAAGGCTTATGACTAGCAGAAAAAAGATTATATTAGAAAAATGAGATTTAAACCAAAATTATGAAGATTAAAGTCATTTTTCTAAATGTCTTCTAAAATCCAACGGGTGTCATCAGATGAATTTGCAAATATGTACTTGCAACCAGTAATGCCTTAAATAGTTGTCGGATATGATATCTTAACAAATTAAGAAGAAGAAAAACTAGAGTAGTTGAACACCAAAAACGGTAACTCTTTTTTTTTCCAATGAATTTATAAAGAATGTGGAAAATCGTAGTATTTGAACTTAAACAACCGTAGTTAAACACCAGAGACTTTAACTTTTTTTTTTTTGATATCGAATTTATAAAGAATATGAAAAATCATATTCTCCGTCTGAAAATAAATGACCTAATTTAAGATTGCATAATTTTTAAAATAATAAAGATTTGTAAATATTTTTTTATAATCATATCTTTATGGTAAAATTTTAGAAATGATATATCTCCCAAACTATACCATAGACGATTATAAACTTTATACCATTTAAAAGCATTTTAAAACATCTGCATAACGAATGTAACTATGACTATCAAATTATATATTTTTTTTATACTAATAATAATCAATTAAAAGGGTAATTTTAAAAATACCTAATTTAATGATATTAGTCACCAATTAGTGGACAAAATTATAAAATAAAAAGATCATCTGTTATTGGACAGAGGGGATAGTAATTAAGCTTAGACAACCGCAACCAAAACAGGTTAAATGGTTGTTTTGGCCATGAAATAGTTGGCAATTATTAAAAAATTGTTTGGTTGAGATGATCGAAATCATTGTAATCTAATTACAAGGTAATCTGATAATAATTGAATTACATAGAATGGATTCTCTAAGTATAAATTTTGTGTTTGGCTTAGGCTTTCTAACAAAAGAATTGAAAAATTGGAATACTCAGTGTAAAATGACCACTACAACTAATTTTCTTTCTTGGATTTTCTTTGATTTCAAGTAGTGTAAACGAATTCCAACTACTTTTTTTTCTTGAGAGGACGAGCAAATAGAAATTAGTTTTGATATTTCATAAGAGAATAGCAAATAAGTTTTTCGTCCGTTGAGATGCGCACATATTTACAATAGGTCCGGATCATGGGACTCTAAGTTTTGACACGGAGTTTACACAAAACTTCTACACTTGTCCATTAATTTTCATCAAATGGTATCTATATCTGGTAACGTGGCATCTTTTAACTCAAAAACTTTATACGGCTTCAGCAAAGCTAACAACTTAATCGGGATTTGTAGATAATTAAGGAAACACAAATTTTTCTTTAGGATGTAACTTCTGAATATATCTACCACGTTTTGATCTTCTTTATTTTATTTTTTTTGCATGATTCCCCATTTTATTTCTGGAACAATTCTTTTCGGTCTTCATCTTCGTTTCTCTATCATAGTGAAGTTCTCCTTTATTTTGCTTATATGATTATCATTATATATGGAGTATCTCTCTAGAAACTTTAACAAGTATGGTATAAGTTTTTATTATAAAAAAAGTAAGCTTAACTTAAGCGGAAGCTTTTCATTTTATAATCACACTTGCATTTTGATATTGGTTGTTATTTATTTTACCTTTGTGAAAACTTGGGTTTTGATTTTGATATCTACACATGGTTGCTAGTTACTTGACTTCCACGAAAGCTTGAGTTCTCACACTTAGCTTTGTGTGCTCGAACTAGTTAGCCATACAATGGGCGGAAACTCCAAATATGGTGGTTTATAACTCGTAGTTAATCCTTCAAAAGAGACACACCCCTAAGACCAAAGTTGATATGGTAACCGCAATTTTTTTAGTTGTGTCTTTGTGTGCTACAAAAAAACACTAAATGTTACAATGACCGGGACTCAGAGAGAAGAAAAACTAATCATGGGATCTCATACAAATAACAAATTCCAACTATGTAACCAACTGTCGAAATTGCAGTAGAGACCAAACTTGATAAACTAGTGGACAGTGAATTACAATGTGATCAATTGTTTCACCATGGAAAGAGTATAAATCATACTGATCTGGCACATCGATTAAAACATAACTTAGGACAATCAATTGAAGAACACACATTAAAATAAATATATAATTGGAATGCTTGTGATTTTGGAAAGTTGTTGCGTATTGATTAATCTTCCATATCTGTACTAACAAGAACAATTATTTCAGTTCCAATCAGAAGAACAAATAATTTTTTCAAGGAGCGGGAGGAGAAGGACCGAGTTCACTGGTAAAGTGCAACATAAAAACTTTAGACAAAAGGAATAATATTTTATTTTGATAGTCAAAGAATTTTCGTTTCTTGAAACAAAACGTGGCTAGATATATTCGGGAAGTTGTAGTAAAATCATCTAAATCTCGTATTAGATTAAGTTGTTCTGTTGGCTTTGCTTGGCTGAAGTCGAATGAAGTTTTTGAATTAGATAGATGCCTCGTCACCAGTATACATACATCGTTGGATGAAAACTAATGGACGGTTTAGACATTTTATTTAAACTTTGTGTCAAAACTAAAAATCCCATGATACAAACTCTTTACAATATCTAATAAACAAACAATTTGAAATTAGTGAAATAGAGCAATAAAGTTATTTTGTAGAAAATATCCTTAATTTCAGAGAATCGGATTCTATTACACTTCCTAACTGATGAAGGAAATCAAAATTTACCCTTTTGAGGGTAATTAATAGAGCCATAAATTGTTGGTTGGGGAAAAAATGTATGAAAAAAGACAATAATATGGTAGTAAATGGCGTCCAAAGGCAGTCCAAATTTTTTGGACTTTTTTACTGTAAAATATGTCACTCAATTTGTAAAATGTTTTAATTAAATATTATTAATATGATATCTTCAATTTTGTTACCATAAAATTTCATACTGTTCAAACCTATTATAAATATTAGTAAGAAAAATTATAAAATTTATGTAAGATAATTTAAGATTTAGGTTTATAAACCTCACGAATAGTAATTTGCCTTCAATAATTTTTATTTATGTCACGTTTGAAAACCCTCCAAAATGGAGGTCTAAGAATGACCTCCACGTAGGACTTTTTTGACCTGCTGTTAAAGATGCTCTGATAGTAATTTTCCAAAATCCAAAGGAACAAATGTATAAAAAACCTAAAAAGCTAAGACTAAATGTGTAACTTTAGAATTCCAGGGAGGACAAGCACTGTGTGGCTCCGTCACTGGTAATCCAAATTATTCCTGGATCTGATTTTTGATTGGATAAATGGATAAAAGGTGTTTGGTTTGAAGAATTGGTTAACTTCCCTTGTAATCCAATTACTGGGCCACCGATTCCGTGAACCAAACACGGTGCAAAAGTGATATTTTCTACGTGTGTTTGTTGGACGTCACAGTCTGTGCAGTATTTGAAGTGTCCAATGGCCACAGAACCCCATTATTTTAGGTCAGCAAAATAAGAGAATACTATGTGCTCCCATATAAGTGCTGTGAGATTGCAATGGCTAAAAAAAGGAAGACCTAAAACCTGATACATAGTTGTAAAAAACAAGTAAAAGTCTTTGTTATACCTGTGTGTCATTTTTAGAGTTGGTTGGTACAGAATTCTTAGACTCCACAAAAAGAATAAGAGTTGTTTTCAATTTATCATTTTAGGTTATACAGGTTACGGGCAGACAACGGCTATTTGTAATCATACAAGCTATTGCAAGATACCTCCCAATAACGTCGGGACGGTAGCAATCGAACAAACTCATATAAAGGAAAAGCCGAAAAGACAAGAAAAAGGCATTTAGGTTGGCTACATTGCCTTTTCAGTTAATGAGTGAGTGAAAAGTGTCGAATATTACAAGATTGAGAAGGCCAAATATGATATGCTCTTTTTCACCATCTCTATTAAGTTTCTTCTACTATCATTTATCCTGGTCCAGACTACAGATGTACTCCAACCAGAATTAAATTACCCTCAACCATATCAGCATCACTCTCATTTCTTTCTGTCTGTCTCTAAAACTTAAATATCAGCAATTTGAGTAGTCACGTTATGTCCCTCCCTTTGGTTCTAAATACACCAGTCCACTAGCTTCACACCTCACATATTTAGGATTACAACTCTTTGTGTACACTTATACAACATCCAGTGGCTTCACCCCCTGTACCCTACAGATTTAAGTCCAAGCACGACTCTAAACCCGAACCATTAGATGAGTAACAAGGTTGAAAAATGAAAATCGTCGTATGCAACGTGTTGCGTACTGCAGAGAACAAGGCTAAGAAGACACACAGGGTCCCAGTTTAACAGTGTCACAACCATCATCCAACTAACAAAAGTAGAAGGGACCATCAGAAACAACACTATAAATTTAGACTATTACCTCTAGCACTTTCAGTCACTCATCTTTAGTTTTAAGTTTGTGAGGGGGACAGAATTTACAAACTTATTGAACAGTCACAGGCCACAATCAAAGCCCTCATTTCTTTTGTCTTTGTAGGAACTATACAACCCTGAATTCTCTAATATTACAGATTTCAATCCAAATATGACTCATGTTCATGCTCCCTATAAAGAAGAAAGCTACAAACCTTCTTCTTCTTGGTCTATCCATGATCATAACTCTGCTATTACTCTGTTGAACTCAACGGCTTTTATGGAGAAGAATGTTCGCATTGGTTCGAGTTTTGTATGGATGGCTGCATTGAAGGTACAAAAAGTCTATAGAAGTTACCGCACTCGCCGTAGGTTAGCAGATTCTGCCATCATGGTCAAAAAGCTCTGGTAAGTCGAAAAACTCAAGCTCTCTCTATCTCACACACATTCTCATCAACGAAATTCTCTGTTCAATGTTTGTTAATTCGTTCTCTTTAACATTTGGGTACGTGAAGGTGGCAAGCCATTGATTATGCTCAACTGAACCACAATACGATCTCTTTCTTCAACTTGAAACCAGAAAAAGCAGCCTCTCGTTGGAGTCGAGTTAGCTCGAATGCTTCAAAGGTCTTTTTCTTCTCAATTGGTTGCCTTTTTTCTCTTCTTTTTCTTCTTTTCTCTCTGTCTTTGGTTTATTATCGTCCACGAGTATCTTACCTTTGTTTATTTTTATGCAGCTCGGAAAAGGTGTATCAGAAGACGCTAGATTTTTGTTATTAGCTTTTCAACACTGGATTGAAGCTGTAATTGCTCTTACATTCGTGATATTGATTTTACGCAAGTTTTATAGCTCTAATAGTATTTGCTTTTTAATTTTTATTGATCTCCTTTAAGATTTCACTCACCTATCGGAGGAAATTCATATGGGTTTCCTTAAAAACTTTGATGCTAATTTAATTTGTAAGAAGTCTCCCATGTATGTTTAGATTGATCCGCGGCACCGGTATGGGCATAGCTTGCACTTGTACTATGAAGTGTGGCGAAAAGGAGATACTGGTCAACCATTCTTCTACTGGTAAGTAAGTGTTTTTTGTTGCTATTTTCATGAAATTTGGACTAAGCCTTAAACTATGCAAAATCAAGTGATAGAAAGTGAGAATCAGCATGCTGATTCTTGTGTGAATTTCAGGTTGGACATCGGAGATGGCAAAGAGGTTAATCTCAAAGATTGCCCTCGGTCAAAGCTTCGACAGCAATGCATTAAGTATCTGGGACCTGTAATTTTCATATTCCTTCATGTCAGTTTACGGATTTGTACTTTATCTGTTATTCTTTGGATGTTGTTGGTCATAATCATAACATTGTTGTTATCTTTCTGTCTGAAATCAGCTAGAGAGAGAACACTATGAATACAAAATTGTTGAAGGCAAAATCGTGCACAAAAAAAGGAACCAAGTTCTCGATACAACTACAGGATCAAACGTATCGAAATGGATTTTTGTATTGAGTACTTCTAAGAAACTCTACGCTGGCAAGGTAAGAATTGAAGTAAAAATTTAAGAAACTTTTTGACTTTTGGTTTACCTTTAACTCCTCTTCTGCTTATGTTTCCTTCAAACACTGTACCAAATAGAAAACAAAGGGAGCATTTCACCATTCGAGTTTCCTTGCGGGTGGGGCTGCTTTATCTGCAGGGAGTTTTTCAGTAGTAGATGGAATACTCAAGGTATGCATCCAAAAAAATTAGCTAATTAGCATGGTTAAGACATTGTCAACTTAATATGCTTTATCTAATCCAGAATGTTACTCGTGATAATTTGCAGTCGGTCTCTGCATATAGTGGACATTACCGTCCAACTGATGAAAACCTTGTCAGCTTCTTGGAATTTCTCAAGGAACATGATGTAAAGCTTCATGAAGTTGGAGTATGTTATCATATGAAATTTTATTATTTTATATGAGAGATGACAATCACATCGATTGATCACAGCTAACCTCCAAATTTTTGTTTAATTACGATGCTTCCAATTTTTCAGATACAATCTACTGATAATTACTATAACAATAAATACGAAGACAACCCAGAGCGTAAGGCTGTAAGCAAGGTAGAACCAGCAAGTTTCCGACTTGAAATTCTCGATACTCCAGAAGAACAAAATAAATCAGAGGCAGTTGCCAGCGAATTTTGCCCCAAAGTTCCCCGAATTACCCACGAGAAGAGATGCTTGGATCGCCAATATCATAGATAATTAATTGCAAGAAGTGAGTCAATGTTAGCGAACTACCCTCTACGAATGGGTACAAGTACTTGTTTCACAAAAAGACTCTCACCACCCAGCACCAAGTATCCAGTAATAATGCTAGTAATGTCTAGCCTTTGTTGCGTATATGCTTCAGCAAATGTAAATTCCATATGTTTCACTATCTTAATCCCAAAGAAACACATGAAGGAAGTATTGAAATGTTCTATATATGGCTGCAGCTTGTAGGAATCCCTGAACAGACTATTATTCATAGCATCAAACATAAATGAAAAGAATTTTGATTATACAATCAAAAAATTGACTGATTTTACAAATTTATTTCCACGACAGTAGACGATGACTTTAACAACTGATAGGAATGTGTAATCATTCATCAATTGGGAAACACTAATAATACAGTACAGATGACTAAGCAAGATCACTGTACTTGATTCCAAACACATTACAGAAGATGGCAAAGTAATACACTTGATCCTAAGCATGTTTATTTGCGAAGATGGCACAGTATTAATACAGTTGATCCTGAGCATGTGTTTTTGTAGCCAAATATATAATCTCCCGTTCTAGCTGCATGTTGAAAAAGAAGCACAAACAAGAAAGGAGGAAAAAAATACATGTAGATCGGTAAGGCTGTTGATAAATCATATTATGGTTTCAAGACTAACTGTAATACCTCTACGATTTTCTTTTGCACATCTCTCGTGTGATAAAATTCACGAATGAGCTGCAACAATGCCTTGTGACACCTAAGAAAAACATTGTTAAGTAAAAGAGACTGAGATAAATAAAAGGAAAATTGGAAGATGCCATAGCTTCACTAGTAAATTATCCCTACAATAGCAGAAACCAACAAAGAAAGAAAGAAAGTTTCATTGTAACAAGGTGCATATACCAAAACAATTAGTAAACTAATCCGCGTTTCTTTTATGTTAATTGAATAATACTAATTACAGGGTGTGAGAACCAAGCTTCACTTTTACCCCGCTATGTTTTTCCGTTCACAGGCCCGAAAAAACTCATCGCACGCCAGAGTTACGTTCTGGCATCCAATACTGTGAGACAAAAATATTAAGAAAGGAAGTTGTCACATGTTGTTTCTTTTAGAACACTAGATTAACATTCTTTGATACATCATCCTAAAGCATGAAAAATTTATTAATCTTGATTTAGTTACAAGAGCAAATGCCATTAATTCAGTTATGAATATGGCATGTCGTGATATGTAATATGGACTTTTATGGTACATACGTCGTGCTGCTTCCTCTTATACTCTGGACATAGCTTTCAACTGTCAGAATATTCATAAAAGGTTTCCTGACATTGGAAACAAAAATTGTCAGTGAACAGAGGAGGAACATGAGAATACTATCTAAGTATATAATCTCTGTCCAAAAGTTTTACGTATGCCGGCTGTCTATTCTTCTAACATCCGTTCTGTTTCACTACAGAACAATGTTAGTGAATCGGAGGTTATTGATGTCTCGCAGATTTTGTAGTTCTTCATACTGCCTATTCAAAGTTCCCTGCATTGGTCAAACAAACACAACATACATGCATTACTAAACATAACATTATGAACCATCTCATTAACAAAATCAAGAATTGGAATTTTTAGACGTTAAATATGTCACAGGATAATCATTAAATGATGAAGATTAAAGACCAGTGATCAGTGAGTTATCTGATATATGTGAAAGATAATAGTCCCACATTGCTAATATCCCTATAATAAACTT
>JAJJMC010002939.1:557184-578998 GCA_023531435.1 Papaver californicum
GAAAGGGCCACTCCACTCATTGCCAATTGGTTTTGAGTTGGATGCCCACAGACTTTAACAATATACGTCCATGAAATTCTGAGACAAGTGTTGAGCCAATTCTTTCTTGAGGGCCATCACTGCCATTTATCTTTTTTTTTTTAATCTATAAAATGAATCCCAGTTCTACTCCAAAAAAGATAGATATGAAACCTAAAGTTTCCGAGAAAAAAACTAAATAAGATAGAGAATGAAGAAAAAACTTTGAGGTATGAGAATTGAAGAATATGATAGAAATATATAGACATCTTAGAGAGAAAGGGAGAGTGTGACTCATAAATGGTAGTACTTAAGATAGAGTTGCTTTGTGTTATTTACCTTTAATAAAACAGAATATTCAAAGAAACAAGAAAACATTTAGTAAGAAAGTTGGCCTTTCAATTTTCTTCATTATTTCTCTTAAACTATCCAGACATACTTATTTTGTAGATTACATATGTACTTGAACCAATTCAGGGGCTTATTGCATGTTGATCAACTTTGTATGAATATAACTTACCTCCTACATTTGTTACCCGAAGAAGAGAATGCTAGCTAGACAAGATGAAGAGGAGTCAAAAGGCTGATTTTGGTAAGGGCACACAGTTGTTTTCAGTAAGTGACAGCTCGTTCTAGAAACGTCTGAATAAACAATGCCTGCATTGAAGTTAAAGTGTAAGTTTCTCTATCTGCACAACCAAGAAACACAGATTAGGAAGAAAGCTAAGCAAAGCATGATCATAAATTCTGGTTTCTCTACCTCGCACTACGTACTTAGCATTTCTAATTGGAAATATCCAAATCGAGCTCGTAAAACTTTTGGTTTATGAAAATTCAATTAAGTAATGCTCCATGTACATTTAAACTCACAATTAGTCAAGCTTCCATCTTATACGTGGATACGGAGAAAGTTATGAATGAAATGATAGTAATATTACAAAAGACAGTAGTCAGGTGTCAATTACATATACAGGTGAAAGGTATATATAACAGACAGACTCAGTCAAGAGTTGACCTCTATTGCCTAATACCCTCCCCTGCAGGCAGACACTGGAACAGTTTGAAAAAAAATAAAATCTATTAGAATCTCACATCTCAAGAAAAGACATTTTATAGACAAATAAAGAAGAATAACACCCGTACAAAGGATTAAGAAACGGGAAAGACAAGAGCTCAAGAAAAAACAAAAAAACTATGCTACATCAACTGAATCAACAACAATATTAAGAACAACCACACACTACAAGAAAAATAGGTTTAAACGATCGAAATCTTAGTAAGAGCTCGAAAATTTAGTCGCTTTAATAGTTTAAGCATCTAAAATTGTAACTGTCAGAAATTTTGGCGGCTATAAACCTGTGTCCACTATTGTTTAGCAACGAGAAAATATATTTAATCGCTAGATCCTTTGATCAAGTAATTTATAGCAACTAAAAATTTGATCATGTAGCTATTTACTTTGAGGCACAGACTCGTAGCAACAACAAAATAAATTGGTTGCTCTAAATGTTAGCAAGAGCATAATATTTTAGTCGCTTTAATAGTTTAAGCTACAAAACTTGCAACTGCCAAATAATTTAGTTGCTTTAAGTCTGTGTCAACTAATTTTTAGCAATAGCCAGATATGTATGGTCGCTATATCCCTTTACCAAGTAATTAATGACTATTGCGAACTCTATTAAAGGCATTAAAGAATATCATTTTTATCACAATAGAGTTCGCAATAGTCATTAATATTAGTTTCCCAAATTAAAGCATGATATGCTAATTGAATAAATTATCAGAATGTTTTCAATAAAAAAAGATTTATTGTTTCCATAAAATTAATGTAATAGTTTATGTAACCAGCTGTAACTACTCCAAATATTACTAGAAAAAAAAGGTCAGATACCTATGTGCATAAATATTCTAAATATTATTGCATAAGAAGGCACAAACACTTCCAAAGAATTCAAGCCATTGCTTATCCTATGGTTAAACAAAAAAAAGAAATTTTATTTTTGAAGTTTAGTGAAATATAAATCTATAATATAAATTCTCTTGTTATTAAACTGAACTAGATAGCTATTACAACGATTGGTATTTCTAAAATTAACTAGTATAATATTGACTAGTATAACTAGGACTCATGCCCTTAGCCCACTTACAGAACCTGCACACACTTGAGCCCTTAGATACTTAACACCACTATTACACACCATTACCCTCCCTCAAGCTCAAGGGGGATGGAGAAGACACCTTGAGATTGTCCTTAACTCAGCACCACTATTCCACACCATAACACCACAAGAGGAAGGATGATGAAGAGTGAAATTGCTTCTCTAGAAATGAACAATGATTATCACCACTGACAGTTAGAATAATTGCAGCAGAAAACACACCATAAAGGAGCAGTGATAAGGCTGTCGTCGCAGACCATGAGTAAGAAGCTGTTGAAACTAAAAATCTCCATGGAGTATAACTGACTAGTAATAGAAGATACTAGCAATAATGCCATGAGAAGACATGCTCACACCAATGAAATTTGAAGAAGAAAACCAGCAAGTTCAACCTTGCATTATTTATAATCGCTGTACAACATCTGTCGTCGAACTTTAACTTGCTTCTCTTACCGCCCATACTCTTGTATGATCTTGTTCTTCTCAGCTTCAACTAATTGTAACTTCACAATGTTAAATTCCTGTTACCAATCACCAAACAAAATCATCAACAAACTACCAAAACTGCACCTCATAATTTAAAGCAACAAAACCGCACTTAAACTACCTGTACCAAAAATTCGCCAAACCCTCCATTTCCATGCAGAGAAGAGAAGACTAACAGCCGAAATTAAGGTGGTCATGCTTGACTTCGAGAGAAAACAAAAACAATACACTGGATACTAATCTGCAGTCAATAATTCTGTCTTAATAGTTATCTTCATGAACAATGCAAATAGGAATATACAAACTAAACAAATTATTCTGACGGTTGTTATGTCTGAACATAAACTCAACCCCAAAAAATACTATATATGGTTGCGACATTTTTTTTTATTCTATTCACTCACATTTGAAGGTTGAGACTTGGCTTACCATCAGTATGTACCATATCATCCACCATAATCACAACTTTGCCTATGAAATCTCCTATCAGATTCACGACCTGCAAGACAACATTTCATCACAACTCCTAAGTTGTATACTTCAGTATTAAGCATAAAATTATATGTTCTTTTATTACTGTCGGATGCATTAATGTATTTGCCTAATCAAAGTAAAATGAAGACTCACACTGCAGTTCAGTTAACTTGAAAAGGTTTCAGTTTTCCTCTAACTTCCTCTGGGATTTTAGACAGTTTTTTTTTTTTTTATTCATCAAAATCCACACACTGCATTACCATGATATAGTACTCAGAAAACTACTGAATATTGAATTTTGAGGCATGCAAAGAACAACAAAAATATGTCATGAGAACCTGGTAGCTTTTGCGAGAATTTTCCCTGTATTGGCATCACGAAGAAGCCAATGGTTTGCAAGACCATTCTTTTCAGATGCACTAGTAAACCAAGTATCTATTTGAACTACATCGCCCCTGCAAAAAAATACCAAAAATGATCATCCTTGAACGACATTTGTCCACATACTTGATATGGTGAATAACTGATAATGCAGGCAAGAAAAATATGCAAGAACTGGCTTACCAAGAAGCATATTGATCCACAATAACTTGCATCTTCGCAACAACCCATATTATATTTCTTCTACTCATTTCCTGCAAATGATCAAACCAACGACATTAAAACCATATGTTAAATTGCATAACTAGTATTCCTATGAGGAAAATCAAACACAAGACATATACATACCTGTAATTGATTTATCAATGCTCCTATAGTTGCATTCCGATGAGGGCCTATCTCATACGATCTATATAGGCTTCACAGAAAAAATCATATAGGCTTCACAGAAAACATTTTTAACCTTTGATTATCGAGAATTGATCTCGAATGCAACCGAAAAAACATTGTGTGACCTAAATGAAGAAGACAAAGTTTGAAGATGGTTAGTAGTGTTGTAGTTAGAGCCCAAAGACATTACTGGTACTGAACATACAATTCAACATATAATAGAGAGTTAAAACATTATAACAAAGAAGATAAAAGGTGAAATACCTTTAGATTTACGTCGTGCAGCTTCATGTTTGTCATTTTTCCTGATAAAACATATCCTAAAGATTGTTATCACTCAACGAACAAGGGATAATTATCAATGACTTAAAGATCATACCAAATGAAGGCATGGGGGAGAAGCAGCAACAAAACCCAAATATCAAAACCCTTCTCTATTTTCAAAACCCACATCAAAAGAACTCAAATTACACCCAATTACATGAACACCCGAAAACCTACTTCAGAGAACAAATTGAATGATTCTTAAAACCTACTTCAGAGAACTCCCCACATTAAGCATTAAAATCCTAATCCCAAAATATTAAAAGAAAGAAGAACAAATTCATTTACAGAATTTCAAGAAACAAAAATCTTAGATGTTATTATAAGTGAAATAATCAGTATCAATCATTAAAATTAAAACACAATCCATTAAACCCTTTCAGCATACAGAAAAGACAGATGGAATTAGGGAACATACATACCTTTAACCAACCAATGATTTCACTTAAAATCAGGTGTCTGTGATCGAAATAGAGATGAAGATGAAAATAATTGAAGACTAAAAAAATAAGATTTGGAGATTTTTGTGTTGTTTATTAGTATCTTTAAAACAAAAAATGAGAAACAGCGTATCGTCGTGAGCCTGATGCGCTAAATGGACAAGCTTGAATGATCCAGAGTCGGTGGATGGTGATGAAGGTATCGATGTAACCCTAGTTTTTCTTCTAAGGCGGATGTTCTGGAAGAGAGACAAAGAGAGAGAAAGACAAGGAACGACAATGAAGGGAAATTTTTTTTTAGGGTTTTGAAAACAAAATATGAACGGTGGATAAGCCACCTCATAGGAATCATGGAAAGTTTTGGATGGTCCGGATTCGATGTTGGATTTCATACGGATTGAGTCAAGTGTGTTAGTTAAATGTGTGTTTCTCATTGTGTTTCTTGCACGAAAATTTGAACGGTAGATAAGGCACCTCATAAGGATCATGGAAATTTTTGGATAGTCCAGATTCAGTTTTGGATTTACATAAGGATTGAGACTAGTATATGAGTAGCATGTGTGGTAAAACATCGCTAGGTTTAGGGTGCCGACGAAGATTCCGACTTAGGGGAAGAGGTTATTAAGGATAATATGACGAACATCGATGGGTTTAGGGTACCGATGAAGATTTCGACTTAGGGAAAGAGGTTACTAAGGATAATATGACGAACATGGTTTAAAATCGGTGTTGTTTAAAAATGTGGTTAAAAATTATGCCTTTCAAATTTTGTTTTCAATTTTTGTTCATATTTAATTTTATTATAAATTCTAATTTCGTTTTTAGTCAGATCGGATATAATTATATCTATATCATTTTAATTAAAATCTAGTAATAATTGTCGGATTAGGAATTTTGTATTTGGATAATCGGAATGTATAATGGAGGTCAATATTTAGTTGTGTGAACCAAAATATTCTTTTTTCGATCTAATTAGTCTGAATATCTATAGTAGAACTCTAAATCCAGTAATGAAACCGATGGAATCCGAGAGAAATTGAATGAGGCCAACCGAAATTACCAAAGTCAATGGGCACTTTGTCTAAATTTTGCCACATTTCTTCTATGTCCTCTTCGTGTTGCAATTGCACAAGGATTGTAAATGCACAATCATAGATAACATATGAAATTGACTAATAGGTAACCATATAATTAAACCCATGAAATTAATAGGTAACCATATAATTAAACCCACTATGGTTACCCCCTCCTTAAATTTGACCTATGTATTGCTCAAAGACATAAACGATGGGAAAAGAATAAAATTAAGTAAAATAGATTGAGAACTAATAAAATTGTGCAAGGCTAATGAATATTGAGTGAAATAATTGATAATAGGGTATAATTTGTGAGGTCGAGTGATATGGGGTATAATTGATAACTATAGAGTAAAATTTGGTGAGGTAAATGGACTCTCGATATTCGTAATCAAATTCAAATCCATACCCATTCAGATAACTTATCCTGTTCTTCCAGACATGCTGAGCTCCACATATTCTTGTATAGTCAAAGTGGATCGATTCCGTGAAAGATGGGATCAGTAAGTGGAAACCCATAGATCTTTAATCTTACACCAATAAAATTGTAATAAAACACTATTATATTAATTGACCGACCTTTAATGACGTCTACGTGATGATTTAACTGTAAAATATCAATAACGATTTGATTGTTAAGTGTGTTAAGTGTCTATCTAAGAGAGCGGTGGATGCCCATCACTTATGTTGTTCTAATTGAGATTGTAAATTAACAATCCATCCCAACCTTTGTTCCAAAACAAAACACCATTAAGGATAACAACTTTAGTATACCCCTACACAACATTTTCACTACACGAAACTTGAAAACTTTCCCATACACCGATTTAGATTGAACGAGGCCAACCGAAATTACCAAGGTCAACGGGCACTTGGTCAAAATTACCCGGGATATCTTTAACGGATCCCTAAATACACCGTTTAATCACAAGATTAGCTCTGGTCGAAGGTCAACTTCATATTTTCCTATTGGTAATCTGTACGAGTTTTTGTTTTTGCATTTATATCCGTTCGATTAAAGATCTGATTTCCTATTGGTCGAATAAAGACCGTATAGATTATTTATATCCGTTTGATTGAAAATTTTGAAGCGAGGATAAAATGGTCATTTTATATATCAATGGTAGAATAGTTTTTTTCATCAACTTTCAGACTAGAAGTAAAACAGTCCGACATATGAGGAGAGATTGATTCATTCGTTCTTATGATTGGAACTAAAATTCTTGTTCTTCATTGGTACATTTACTCAAAATTAATTAATACCCATCAACTGTTACAAAATCACAAGCATTCCAATTTTATATTTATTTTAACGTGTGTTCTTCAATTGATTGTCCTAAGTTATGTTTTAACCGCTGTGCCGAATCAGTATGATTTATGCTCTGTCCATGGTGAAACAATTGATCACATTGTAATTCACTGTCCACTAGCTTATCAAGTTTGGTCTCTACTGCAAATTTGATAGTTGGTTACATAGTTGGAATTTGTTATTTGTATGAGATCCCATGATTAGTTTTTCTTCTCTATAAAGCCCAGTCCTTGTAACATTTAGTGTTTCTTTATAGCACACTATCAAAAAAAATCCATTTATCATACCAACTTTTGTCTTAGAGGTGTCACTTTTGAAGGATTACGAGTTATAAACCACCATATTTGGAGTTTCTTCCTATCGTATGGCTAACTAGTTCGAGATCACAAAGCTAAATGTGAGAACTCAAGCTTTTGCGACAGTCAAGTAACTAGCAACCCTGTATAGAAAAAACCTATACCATATTTGTTAAATTTTATAGAGAAATACTCCATATATAATGATAATCATATAAGCAAAATAAGGGAAAACTTCACTATGATAGAGAAACGAAGATGAAGACCGAAAATAATTGTTCCAAAAATAAAATGGGGAATCATGCAAAAAAATAAAAAATGAAGAAGATTAAAACGTGGTAGATATATTCGGAAGTTAAAGCATAAAGAAATACGCATTTTCTTAATTATCTATGAATCCCGTCAAGTTGTTGGCTTGGATGAATTTGTATAAAGTTTTTGAATTAAAAAGATGCCACATCATCAGATAAAGATATCATTGGATGAAAACTAATGGATGGTTTAGAAGTTTTGTTTAAACTCTGTGTCAAAACTAAGAGGCCCATGATCCAGACCCTAATAAGAATTATCAAAAGGAATGGTTTGTTCTCAACCTAAAGTAGAATTTCGAAGCACTAAGTATACATGGCATAAATAATCAAAGAATATTCATCAATCGATTTAAGACGAGGCTTCAACGAGTTCTTCTACTAATCAAACAATGAACTATACGTGGCATAAAACATGAAAAATCATCGAAAAGATAAAACATTGAAAGAAAGACAAAACATTAACATCAAGCTTTTATAGTTAAAAACCCTAGTTTTAAAAACACAAGGAAAATAATACTACAAATGCATCCTTCACCTTAACAAGAGATTTAGCTAGACACGACTTTCTCAAAATCCATAAAAATATTAAAGAAAATCAACTATTTTCAAAACAAAGCTAAACCCTAGGTTTTTAATCTAGGTCTCTGTAGATCGTCAAAAGTATCTCAAATCTATATTCTTTTGTGGTATATATTGGTGTTGTAGAAGAATCCTATCAAGACCCAACAAATAACTGCCCAGGCCCAGTCCAATAAGAATTTCCTAAATCAGATTCTTCCCCAAATCCGGTCACACGACTTCTCCGGCTATGTCACTGCAGCATTTGGTCGAACAGTCTGCGTGCATCTCCTAGAAGTGATACAAACATGCCTTGTTGGTATTTCGAACAATTCTAAGCTCTCCTTCCTTGCAAGATTCATCACATTCATAAACCACACAATCCATTCAAGACAAAATTTTTTACAAACCCATTCAAAAATTATCGGCAGTTGTAAATGGTGAGTTTTTGACAAGGGCTAGAATTGTAAAATTTCCCTTTTTCTAAGAACCAAAAGCATATAATTGAATATGTATGCACATATGCCTAATATAGAATATTGTGTCTCTACTTATTTTCTTCAAGCGAATTAGGAGTGCAAGTTCTTTCTAAACATTCTAAATTGTCCTTGTATCCTCATCAATACTCATAATATTCATGCTATATCAAACTAATCTCAAGTCGTATAAATTCCACGAATGAATTTCTTGAACTTACCTCGAATGCGCATCGATGTTCTAGCAACATCCATTAAACTCGGGAATAGCTAATGCTTAAACCCTGAAATACATTATATCTTAACGCTTCATTCGCAATGAATGCTTCTGAAATTGCTCTTCTGAGCACAAATATGCCACTTTAGCACTGTGCTTGAATATATGCCACAAATAATGCGCCACTCCCTCGGATGCGCCACAATTGAGAAGCAGTCCATAAAAGACGCATTGAACCTCTCAGCTAGGGTAACCCTAGCCTTTTCTCATATTAGCGCCAAGTTAGCACTAGATGTTTGACTTAGCACCACATTGGCACTAATTAGCCACATTAACGGTAAAAGCGCTAACTCTCCTGACGCTAAACCCTAGCACTTAAGAAGTGCTAACTAACCTAAAATGGTTTTAGATAGCATATTTTTGCCTAATGAAGCCTCAACCAACGCATCACCACCTTGGCACCGCAACCCTAGCACTAAAATTGCTAACCCTAATTCTAGCGCCAAAAGCGCTAACTCTCTTTATCCTGGTGCCTAGCATGTCGCCATCTCCTCAAGCATGTCCCTTGGATTCTATGCATCGCTACAGTGCCCTAGCACATCCCTATCTTCCCTAGCGCGACCCCTAAAGCCAATACGTATCCAAGCCTATAAGCCAAGGCCGACGCGTCCCTAGTGGAAAAATACGCCACAAGGCCTATATTCCTCCAAATCCGCGACGCCACTAGCCTCCTTAGCGTCCCATCTCCCTAGCGGCCATCCTAGTACGTCTTCAAGGCCTATGCGTCTCCAACAAGGCATATACGTCCATATCACTACCTAACACGCCCCCAAGTGACGGACAAGAATCCAGCATGTCTTAGCCTCAGCGTCATGGACTCATCAACGTCTCTAACTCCTTGGCACCCTTGGCTTCTGCTCAACGTCTTGGCTCCTAGCGCGTCTCTATTCTACAGCCCCGCGCGTCTCACGGTGGCCTATGCACCACTGGTTTCATCACTTCACTTCTCCACCTCTTCTTAACTTCCACGACTTACGAGAAATCAATGTGTCTCCTTTGACCTATAAATAGATGATGCTCATCTATTCGAAAGAAGATAGACAAGATACTCATTATGAAGAAACAAAAACCTACAAAATTAGCGATTCCTATCAGAGAATTTATTTTCTTCTTCATATACTATCACACTGATATTTTCTCAACCTTTTTTGCTTCTCTCCCCTAAGACCTACCCAAATCCTTTCCATCTTTGTAACCGAAGCAGGACGTTAACCACCATTTTTTGGTTTAGGCTCGTCATGTTCGAGCTTGATCTCTCGAACCTGCTTGAAAGTACCATTTTGCAGTATATTTTTTTCACCCTAAAACAATTGGAGACCACAGGGGGAGATCAACCTCTCAATTACAAAGCCAATTTTCAGCTATTCAAAATGGTGGATCTTAGGTGTGGAGCAGTTTGATTTTTACCAAGTAAATGTATCAAATTATCCATTTGAGTATCATATCCTTATCCAGTTTGGATCCGATAGTTATTAGCCATGGCTCATCCTCTTAGGGACCCTTCATTTAGTATCCCATCCCCGTAGGGACCCGATATTTATTAGCCTAAGCTCATCCCACAGGGACCTGTCAGTTAATAGCTCATCCACGTAGGGACCCGACAGTTATTAGCCTTAGCTCATCTCCGAAAGGACCCATCAGTTAAATAGATATGAACTACTCTATAAAGAGTTAATAATCATTTCTAGCTCGATGGTATGAACTTTCACCATGTACAATAACCATCCCTATCAGATGATATGAATTACCTCGAACATCAACAATCATCTCTATCTCATTAGGTGATATATGAACTGGCATATAGCAATCACCTCTTCAATTCTCGTTAGATGATATGAACTACCACGAGAAGGTCACAATCATCTATATCGCACGTGTTGATCAGATAGATGATATGAATTACCTAGGATGATAATAATCATCTCTTGTCTCACGTGTCTACAATTATCAGATGATATGAGTTACCTCGATTGGTAATAGTCATCTATAACTAGGTAATATGAACAACCAATGGATTGACTGCAACTACCTATTACTGCCATGGTTACTATCATCTCCGAATGGATGGTATGAACTTCCAAGCAGCAACTAATCCTTTTCAGACGACATGAACAACCTCCCGCAGTTGTGATGGACCGTATAGTGGCTGCCTACGTACTGGTCGGTTGTCATCCGAGCAAAATTAATTCAATTTCTTAATTCACTAATATATATTAGAGTATAGTAATAAGAACAAGTTTGTTCCCACAGAGAGGCAGGTGATTGTTAATTACTTTCGATTACTTATATAAACAGGGGGGTTTCAGTTGTGATTATAACTAAATTATACTAAAAAAAAATAGATTAAAATGAATATCAGAGATAAAGAAAACCGGTTAGAGAGTTCATCTTCCATATTCAACATGTTATCAACTAAATCATACTCAACATTCATGCACTTTCAATATCAATAACCCTAAAGCATCCTATCGTTGGCTTACTCCGGCAAAACTCCTATTATCATCAAAGGCGCAAGAGTGGTCGTGACGTAATCAACCAAAATAATCGAGTTCTTACTCTTCCAAAATAGATTTAAGTATAGCAAATAAGAACAAGTTCGTTCCCACAGAGAGGCTAGTGATGGTTATTTATCTCTAATTTACGTGAGTAACAGGGGGGGTTTTGTTGTTGTTTTAATAAACTAAACTAAGCTAAAAGTAAATACGCAAGTAATAAAAACGTGTATCAGGGAAAGAAAGCATTGGTTAGAGATTTCATCGTCCTTTTTCCAACATGTTATCAATCAAAGCATACTCAACATTCATGAATTAGTAATACCAATAACCCTAAAGCATCCTATAGCAGGGCTACTCCGGCAAAAATCCTAATATCATCAGAGAGGGTATCGCGCCTCTCTCTGAATTCTTAACACCAGATAACTCGATGTAAACACCAATTTTAACCCAATGAAAGCAATGGTCTTTGTGAGTTGAGGTTATTCTAAATAATCCGATGCATCGTGCAACTCGGATTTAATCTAGGTCAAGCTTCTACACATACTTACATGGCAATTTTAAGTATTGTTAACAAATATGCTATACTACTTGTAACTAGAGTCCTTCGACAATTCCGGATCGAAAACTCTAGTTTAGTTGTAGATATCAATGCATGCTCATTCAATTTGCAACTTAAACAAACACACAATCAATCATACATGGCGTTATAATCAGTAGAACATGAACGATACTAAAAACAACATGAACATATAAGCATGCGCCATTCAATTGATAAACATGTCTTTAAACTTCAGATTACATCCCTAACCAATATAGAGGGCTTAGCTCATCATGGATTTCTCAAAACCCATGGAAAACAATTAAGAAATAAATTAAATCAAACCCGGAAAAGTTGCGACGAATGATCACAGCTCCGAAGTGCTGCGGAAGTAGCCAGCAGCCTCTTCTTCCTTGATGTGTACGTCTGTCCCTGTATTCTTCTTGCTGTCTTCTTCTCTTTTTCTGTCCGTGTATGTATTTCAAATTGTTTATCTTAAAACTCCTGGAACTTAGCTATTTATATTATTACAAAAGCCTAAAATAGTTGCGTATCCTAGCTTGGGCAGAAATCCGATTTCTCTTGTGTTTTGGCTTTTGGCCGAAAATACTTGCGCCTATGCTAGCTTTGTGTGGCCAACTCGTGTGCTAGAGTCTTGTGTGGTGAACCTGAACTCCAATAGTCCATTGGGCCGTCAATATATGTTATATCTACCCCTCCAATAGGCTTCCCACGAGAAAAGCCTAATTTCTTCATGTGGAATTCGAGTTAGCCACTTAGCCAATCCTAGTAGAACTAGGAAATGTGCTAAGTATCCATATTTCACTCCAACAAGGTATATCAGCTCCAAATCCTTTCCTAAACCCATATGATATCTAAAACATAGCTAATAACCCACCAAGGCTATCCACTATCCCATCAAACCATTCTAGCCCTTCAAATCATGACTTAGCACATTACCGCATCATGCTTCAGCCGCACTTGCGCCTGGCCGCTGGCAGCGTAGGCCAAATAAGCCACTTCGGGGCTTTGCCCATATCTTCCCCAATTCTGATCAGAATGACTTCATTCTTTCAACATTGGCTTTGTAATTCAATTACCTACACTTTGGTGGGTGAAAGGCCTATTTGCAACAGAGTTTTACTGGTTCCTCGGTAATTCTACCTTTTAAGCTCCATTCTGCGAAGTTCCGGACTGTAACCTGAAAAACTGACAAAACTACGAAAGTAATCAAAATACCTAATAATTCACTCAAATATAGCAAACAAAGGTCAGGAGAAACTACTTTAAATGTATGATTTATGCACCTATCAAATTCCCCCACACTTGCCTTTTGCTAGTCCTCGAGCAAACTATCGATCTAACTAAACTAAAAAGAATAAAAATACAAATCCGTGTCGTCGAGTAAACGGCTGCACTTAGCATGTGCAACAAGCCTTTAAACCCCTAGGTGTCCCTAGTGGACGAGTTATAGTCTCGTGAGGGTTTACAAGAGATATACCCACAAAACCTACTACAACTTCTAAAAATTCCAAAGCACCTGCATACGATAAGCTACGAAGACATAAAGTTTGTACATACCAACAATAAGAAGTCAGAAATATAAAGAACATTATTCTCATGCTTAATCCTTGAGTTTAGAGAAAACTACCAAATAAAAGAGTCCCGGTTCGAGAGTGACCGAAATTTCTGCCTCACCAATAGGGTTTTATGAATTTGACACTCAAAAGACGCACTTTATGGTTCTCACAGATGTGTAGGCGAGAGGGAAGATAGAAAGCCTACACATATTGACAGGTGGGAAGGAAAGGTAACCTTCCGAGTCATATTAAGATGTTATCCTATAGAATGTGGGACAAGAAAGAACCTTTTTTATTTTTCTAGTAATCTCTACGAAAAGAAATCAACCACTACGCGAAGATGGGAATTGTTACTTACCTTCTCATCCGGTCGACAATCAGCACCATTCTCCCAACATCCCATAGAAACGTCTCCGGTCTTCCCTGTAGCTCATAAACTCTTGCTCTTCGTATGCCTTGATCACTTGTAGCTCTTTTCCTTATGTATGCAGCAGCGTATTACACATTTTCAGCTGCACTTTCTCACGTTTTCAGCAGCATTTTTGTTCCCTTTCAGCAGCACTTTTCTTTCGTTTTCAGCAGTCTTTTTTTTCACGTTTTCTGCTGGCTTTTCTTCACGTTTTCTGCTGTTTTGTTCACGTTTTCCAGCAGTGTTTTTCCCTTTTATGCTGCTGCCATATAATTTTTTTCTCTATTTTCTTTTCTATTTACGCCAGTTCACTTAGTATTGCTGAATTTTTCTGTTTTTGCTTCTATTTACGCCAGTTTTGTTGCTGTTTTGCTGATTTTTGCGCCTGTTTTTCTTTCTTTTACTCAAGTGCTTGTTTTGTGTGCTGTGCTCTTTCACGCCAGCAGCATATTGACGTGAGTTGCTGATTTGTACGTCTGCCACTGCTGATTTTTACGCCTGGCACACTTGTTTTGCGCTAGTTTTGCTGATTTGCGCCTGTTTTTTTTTTTTCTTTCTTTCTTTTACGCAAGTGCTAGTTCTGTTTTGCTCTATTTTCAACTTTCTTCTGATTTTTATTGCTCCGCTAGTTGATGATGATACATTTCTATGGACTTGATGTTGCCGAGAGAACGATGCCAACTACAAACCAAACTACAAGATAGAGTTAGCAATTCTGATGACATCCTCATGGTTGATAAAAATTAGCACTCAAGAGATTAAAAATAGTGCTGAAAATCGGTGCGAGGTTGGGTAGCTCATCATTCTACCCGGAATTAGCGCAGATGAAACACTCTAAACGTATAATTGAAGGTCTGGTGCCTCAATCGAGGGTATTGAATGATCACAAGTCTCCCCTTTACTCTCCTACTGGCAATTTAGGTCCATTTTGGTCGGCTCTAGCCTCTCAAAAACTAAGCACTCCGAATCTAGTTCTCTAATAGTTCTAAGTTCAGTTGTTTCGAGCAGAAGTCCGTATGTAATCGTAGCTAGCCGTGTGCAAAGTGACTCTAAAATCTCTAAAAGTTGAAGGTTTTCATGCAAATGTGTGTATGCCTAACAATTCTACGTAAAAATCTATTTGCCTAAATACTCCCCCACACGTAAACTTTACATTGTCCTCAATGTGAATTGAATCATCCAATGTACCGTCAAGATGGGAAGCTCTACATGCTCAAGAATAAATAAAAATTCAGCAACAAAAGATAGTATACAAAACCAATGGGTTGCCTCCCATTTAGCGCTTAGTTTACCGTCTTCAGCCCGACTCTCTGATCGGCCATAGACCAATAATCTGAAAATTTGGGGATCTACTCATAAAACAATCTGCATTGCAAACGTTAACTTCACAAAAATATTAATATGGTGAAGTTATTGCTCGATAGAAGTTTCCCCCACACTTAGTCTTTTCTACACTCGGAAGTGGATAAAGAACATAGAACTCGGGAACTCCTATAGACTCCTCTTTGCTAACCTGTACAGAATGAGAATCAAGTGCTTCCAACAATGGATATTTAGAAGCAAAGTAACTTATCAGTATTTCTGAGGCACGTAAATCCAAGCCAAAACGAGGTAAAGGGAAAGGATTAAGTAACAAAGGTTTAGGAAAACCTTCTAAATTATCGTGAATTGTGGAATCCTTCTCTTTTTCAAAAATCTGTAATGAATTACTTACCTCTTGTATGTTGTGGTCCTCTATCAAACTTTCTGACTGTATTGCCTCAACAAATATCTCGGCACTAACATTATTACTATCGTCCTCGGAAAGTTCAATTGGGTCTTCCACAGTACTAATCAATTCAGTTTCAATCTCAATACACTCCTCTTCATTTTCAGACTCACCGTAATCAGAATCTTCATCGGTTTCCCAATCTTTGTCAGAACCTCGATTAATTTCCATACGAATGGCCTTACTAATATCTTTGAGAAGCTCGTCCGGCGCTCCGTCATCCTCCAACTCGCGGAATAACTGAAAAAGTTGACCAATATTCAAACGTTTTCCACTATTAAATACAGTGGAATCTATTGAACACGACTCTTCCCTTTGAATGGGTGAATGATCATTATTAGGATCAAGAGTCGAGTCAACTACACAATGATCATCAACCAGAATTGGAGTTGTAGTAATGTCATCACTGATGTCGGGATTTTTGAGAGGTTCAAAATCATCATTGTATCCCATAAAATAACGTCGCTCATGTTCCCTCATCAAAGCTCTTTTAGCTTCTCCAATTTCTTCACATGATGACCCTTCATCTTCTAACAATTGCTTAAACCTTCTCTCAAGTTCTCTCAAACTTGGTGGTCTTACACCATTACTTGTGGTGGAGTTTCTAAACCTTGTCTCATCCCGTTGAATAGGTGAATGATCATAATTACGATCAAGAGTAGATTTTGATAAACCGTCACAAGCATAATTTTCCTCTCTTTCTTGTGGCTGAAAATCATTAATCACATATTCGTTATTGTGCACAAGAGGGTTAGAGCTTCTCAGTTCATCGAGTCGATCCATGTACTACTGCATCATGGTGCACATCTGTTTTTCAACACTAGAGGAATCATTAGAAGTATGACTATCGTCCCATGTCTGAGATTGTTTAATTACATACTCATCCCTAAAGGGTTGGTATGTTTGAGGATAGTCAAACGGGTACGTGGAATATTGGTCATAACCAAAGGATTGGTTGTGATTATACTCCTCGTATGGTTGGAAACTGCCGTGATGTTGAGGCTGAAAACTAAATTGATTACCATTATACGCTTGATATTGTGAACTGTACATGGACAAGTACCTGAAAAAAAAAAATTCTCAAGAAAAATAAAAATAAAATAAAAAGAAAACGAAACTAAAAATACATAACAATCCGCTATGCCTCCCCGGCAGCGGCGCCAAAATTTGGTCGTGTCGTAATCAACCAAAATAATCGAGTTCTTACTCTTCCAAAATAGATTTAAGTATAGCAAATAAGAACAAGTTCGTTCCCACAGAGAGGCTAGTGATGGTTATTTATCTCTAATTTACGTGAGTAACAGGGGGGGTTTTGTTGTTGTTTTAATAAACTAAACTAAGCTAAAAGTAAATACACAAGTAATAAAAACGTGTATCAGGGAAAGAAAGCATTGGTTAGAGATTTCATCGTCCGTTTTCCAACATGTTATCAATCAAAGCGTACTCAACATTCATGAATTATTAATACCAATAACCCTAAAGCATCACTCCTAATATCATCAGAGAGGGTATCGCGCCTCTCTCTGAATTCTTAACACCAGATAACTCGATGTAAACACCAATTTTAACCCAATGAAAGCAATGGTCTTTGTGAGTTGAGGTTATTCTAAATAATCCGATGCATCGCGCAACTCGGATTTAATCTAGGTCAAGCTTCTACACATACTTGAATGGCAATTTTAAGTATTGTTAACAAATATGCTATACTACTTGTAACTAGAGTCCTTCGACAATTCCGGATCAAAAACTCTAGTTTAGTTGTAGATATCAATGCATGCTCAATTTGCAACTTAAACAAACACACAATCAATCATACATGGCGTTATAATCAGTAGAACATGAACGATACTAAAAACAACATGAACATATAAGCATGCGCCATTCAATTGATAAACATGTCTTTAAACTTCAGATTACATCCCTAACCAATATAGAGGGCTTAGCTCATCATGGATTTCTCAAAACCCATGGAAAACAATTAAGAAATAAATTAAATCAAACCCGGAAAAGTTGCGATGAATGATCACAGCTCCGAAGTGCTGCGGAAGTAGCCAGCAGCCTCTTCTTCCTTGATGTGTACGTCTGTCCCTATATTCTTCTTGCTGTCTTCTTCTCTTTTTCTGTCCGTGTATGTATTTCAAATTGTTTATCTTAAAACTCCTGGAACTTAGCTATTTATATTATTACAAAAGCCTAAAATAGTTGTGTATCCTAGCTTGGGCAGAAATCCGATTTCTCTTGTGTTTTGGCTTTTGGCCGAAAATAGTTGCGCCTATGCTAGCTTTGTGTGGCCAACTCGTGTGCTAGAGTCTTGTGTGGTGAACCTGACCTCCAATAGTCCATTGGGCCGTCAATATATGTTATATCTACCCCTCCAATAGGCTTCCCACGAGAAATGCCTAATTTCTTCATGTGGAATTCGAGTTAGCCACTTAGCCAATCCTAGTAGAACTAGGAAATGTGCTAAGTATCCATATTTCACTCCAACAAGGTATATCAGCTCCAAATCCTTTCCTAAACCCATATGATGTCTAAAACATAGCTAATAACCCACCAAGGGTATCCACTATCCCATCAAACCATTCTAGCCCTTCAAATCATGACTTAGCACATTACCGCATCATGCTTCAGCCGCACTTGCGCCTGGCCGCTGGCAGCGTAGGCCAAATAAGCCACTTCGGGGCTTTGCCCATATCTTCCTCAATTCTGATCAGAATGACTTCATTCTTTCACCATTGGCTTTGTAATTCAATTACCTACACTGTGGTGGGTGAAAGGCCTATTTTCAACAGAGTTTTACTGGCTCCTCGGTAATTCTACCTTTTAAGCTCCATTCTGCGAAGTTCCGGACTGTAACCTGAAAAACTGACAAAACTACGAAAGTAATCAAAATACCTAATAATTTACTCAAATATAGCAAATAAAGGTCAGGAGAAACTACTTTAAATGTATGATTCATGCACCTATCAAAGAGCCACTCTTTGAATCCTTTTCAACGAATAACTTGGCGCAAGAGCCACTCAAGTGTAACCCAATGAAAGCAATGGTCTTTGTGAGTTTAGGTTATTCTAAGCAATCTGGCACAAGAGCCACACAGATTTAACCTAGGTCACGCTTCTACACATAATTGCATGGTAACATCCCGTCATTGACAACTATGTTATGCTACTTGTAACAAGGATCTTTCGACAATTCCGGATCTCAAACCCTAATTTAGCTATAGATATCAATGCATGCTCATCTAGTTCATGACTTAAACAAACAAGCAATCCATCATACAAGGTGTTATAAACGGTAAAACATAAGCGACATTGAAGAAATTATGAACATATGAGAATGAATACTTCAACTAATAAACATGTTTTCCAACTTAGGACTACATCTCTAACCAATAAGAAAGGTTTAGTTCATCATGGATTTCTCAAAATCCATGGAAAATAATAAAATAATAAAGAAAACAAGGAAATCAAACCCTAGAAATCGTGATCTTCAATCCCAACTCCAAGCCCTAGCTTCTTGTTCTCCTTGTGTTTTCAAGTGTCAAAAGGTATGAAAATGATCCATTCCTAGGGTTATGGAAGTCTTCTTATATAGTCTTCATCCTATCTAGGTGTTAGAGTCCTAATGGGACCATGATACCTTGATTTGGAAGTCAAAAACGTGTCTTAGAAGTGGCTCCCGTCGAGTCATAATCGGTAGTCACAACACCCTCCTTATCTACCGATTGTAAGAGCTCAAAATATGACTTTTCTGTGTCCAAAACTTGCCATAATCGGTAGATAACTTGCCATAATTGGTAGATAACTTTTCCATAATCGGTAGATAACTTGCCATAATCGGTAGATAACTTTGCCATAATCGGTAAATCACTTTTCCATAATCGGTAGACTCGATTTCCGTGTTATCTACCGATTTTGGAGCTCAAAAAAGAAGTTTTTTTGTACCCGAAAATTCCTATTATCGGTAGATAACTTTCCCTTTTTATCTCCCGATTATGATGCTGAGTGTTTCACTATTTTCTTTCGGCTAATTTGCTCATAACTTCCTCATACGGACTCTAAATGACCTCATTATTTTTGCGTCGACTTCGTCCTATCGTTCTCTTCAAAATGGTGTTAAGAACTCCTGGATTTGAATGAGTTGAATTTGGTATTTGTCCCTTCTCCATTGGCAGAACTTAACTTCCTTTCATTTCATGTCGTAATGAACTCCTTTCTCCTTCTTTGGTTGAATACACTTAAAACTCCTAAGAAACTCATAAAAAACAAAATCAAAGCATAATGATATGAAAACTAACAAGAAATCAATGAATTAGAGTATCCAAATAATGCACATAATGCACCTATCATGTACCGTCCTCCATATCTCGAAGGGATCAAGAACGACCGTAGTTCGTCACGCCACGTACAATAATTCCTACAATGCCAACTTACATCTTACCACAGTAACAGAGCAAATCTCCCCGGAACAATGTCATTGCCTAACAGAGCATACCAGGACCAACTTTGCAGTGGCTACTGATGTTGATCGACAACCACAAAGATACTAGCAATCCAATTTGTCACCCGTGAAGATCTGAAGAGACTCCTATGAAACCATGGTAAGGAGGAATCATCCTCGTCCCATCAACACCATCCTCACTAGTCGCCTGAAATTCAGAGGATCCCTCTGCCGGAAGGTTACTCTTCTCCAACTTTCTCATTGTACGATGAAACAGGAAATGCTCGTGAACACGTCTCTCGATTTCTCGAATCCCTCGGGGGACATAAATACAATCATGTACTACGTCTCAAATAATTTTCAATGTCCCTCACAGGAAAAACCTACATATGGTATAACAACATTGCTCCCAACAACATCTCTGATTGGGAAGACATGGTTAACTCCTTCTACAAGAAATATTTCTTCGTCTCCGAGCAGATCACCCTGTCAGACCTGGGAAGAATGTTCCAAAGGAATAATGAGCACCCCAATGAATATGTGAAAAGATTCAGAATTCAAGCACTGCATTGTCATGATCCGAATGTGACGGAACATCAACTAATGGAGCTATGCATTAATGGTATGATCCCTTTTTATCGCGCACTTCTCAAAAATTTACGTTTTAAGACTTTCTCCGAGTTACATGAAGCCTCAAAATGATCCGCCACAACTGATCCCGCCCTCCTGGATAGAACTAGACCAGTAAGGGAAGAGAGTCGTTGAGATACTCGTGGGAGTCGATGGCTAATCAACAAGTAGTATAATGTTCAACCGTCAATTGGTGTTGTCAGTAACGAAGGGCCCAAGAGAAAAGATTCATCTCAAACAGAGTCACAGAAAAATCACTCCCCTTCTCATCCTCCCTTGACACCAGTACCAACTCAAAAATCAACTCTGCCTCAGAATGATAGACACATTTATGTGTCTAATTTTCTCCCAATTTGTATATTGTTCGTGCTCATTTTTGTATTAGTTGTGTTATTTTATGTGTTTGTAGGTATTTTTGGGAAAAAACATTTTTAGAAAAATTGGCTCGAAAAAGTGTTAAAGGCACCCTCATTTTGGATAGGGGCACCCCAAGAAATTGATAAAGGCACCCATGCAAGTGTTAAGGGCACCAACTTCTCTCAGTTCAAATATACTTTTGGCGGGAAATTATCTTTTAAGATGTGTGAACCAGATTCGTGATTAGGGGAATGTTTTGAAGAATTAAGACCACAACATATATTCTTACAATTTTGCAAGAGTTGTACTCGGTTGAAGCACTTAAAAATCAAATCAAAATCTCGCCAACATGGTTGGTTGCTTTAAAAAAGGAATAAAAATATTTTCTTTAACATTAGGGAGAAAGAATCTCGTGATAAAGGAAACAGCATGAAGACATAAAATTCTCAAGATGTTATGAGGTAATAACTTGCTCGAGAAAGGGGAAAAAGAATCAGGAAAAATCACCGAGAAAATAATTCTCGTGAATGATCACCATTAAAAGAGATTTGTGAGAATAATCACGAAGATTTGGAGGAGTTATGAGGCTTGTTGGGTGTTTAGTATATATAGGGATCGTGTA
>JAJJMC010002939.1:579398-607360 GCA_023531435.1 Papaver californicum
ACTCTTTTTCATCATTTGTAAACACTTTGAGACATAAACCGTTATTTTGAGAAAGTGTTTAATATGAGGAGCTAAACCCCTTTGCTGAGGCGACGTAGGAAGCCATTTTTCTAAAAAAAGTGGTATATTTCTATTTTAATTGATTTTTACAAAAAAATTTATGATTATTTGCTTTGATTAAAAATTGATTTAGGGATTTTTATTAAGCAGTTGTGATTTCTTTTGATAGAGCATGCTTATCCTAGGGTTTTTGATGTTCTATGCTTTCGATTTACAATTGTTACTTTGAAAATCAACTTTCGCAACATATTAGAATCACTTTAAATGTAAAGAATTGCATGAATATTGATCAAATTGAATCAATATAATTGGTTAATGGTGAAATCCATAACCTTAGTATTTGTGAATATTATTTTCATCTTTTGTGTATATTTTCTAGTTTATAATTAGTTTATTAAATCTAAAATCAGTCTTCACAAGTCCGAGCGAACGATACTTTATTTATCACATCTACAAGATACATCAAGTTTTTTGCGCCGCCAACGCGGATTTGTTTTTAGATTTGTTTTTAGTTTGTTTTAGGTTAGTTAGTTTAGTTAGATTTTTGTTTTTATTTGTTCTATTTTTACGTTTTTGGGTATTTTTCTTTGTATTACAAGTTTTAGATCAAAAAGAAGTTGGATCCAAAGATTATATTGATTGATTAAAGACTTGGAGTCAAATGATAAATCGAAAAGAACAGAAAAAGAAGACAAGTATTTTTTAGTTAATTTTTTTTTAATTTTTTAAGGGTTTTTATGTTTGTTTTTAGAAAATTGTATAAGGAAATTCTTATTATTTTTGTAATTATCTTAGGGTTTTTTTATGATTTTTTTTCTTCTTATTTTTGGACTTTGGACTTTGAACTTTTGGACATTATTATTATTTTTAAACCCTACAGAAGGGTAATTAAATATAAACTGCACAGGGAAGGACGATAATTACAATATTGTCTCTACCCTTGGGTTTGTACACTGACATAGGAGTCGGTGACCTGAGTCGACTTCAACGGTTCATCGTCCGTCTGGAACGGAGGGTAATACTCTAACCACCCATGAATCCCCTGTCAATAGGTTTTCTGTATTCCTTCATAATGCATATATGTTGAGGACTTGAATACGGAATTTACTTTTCTAGTAAATGGAAGAAACTGGTCATATAAGATAAGGGTTCGGATTTCATCACCATATCCTTTCTGTCCGAATTAGGAACACGTTACCTACGCAAACCTAATCCTAAAATTTGACTAGATAGAGACCTATAGAGTAACGAGCTTAATTTGAAAGTCATTCAAAAAGACTCTATTGGTTACTCTGTTAGCCTAACTCAAAGTTCAGGAAAATTATTTTAAGTAGATTCGAGCTTCCTTGTAACCTTAAGAAATGTTTCCAAAGAGGAAGGGTTATCAAAGTTCCTTAGAGCTTATCCTGCTTTTATTCGACTTAATCTAATTCGGGTCGTTCTAAGAGATTTGCTAATACTGTAACTAGTTTCCTTTTGGAAGAATATAAGCTGGTCTAGAAACAATCTAAGTGGAGCCATCATGCTTTTTGTTTGCTAGATTCAGTAGGTTTGATTTGGTTGAGTCGGCCTTGTTTGTGTTTGTTCAGAACCCTTTCCAGTAGAATTTATTTTTAGAGTTTATTTTTATAAATATATTAGGAAGTTTTTGTTACAAAATGTCGAACTGGTATTATGAGGATCTAGTACTCATCATTATGGTTTATTTTCTTACTATCAACATGGTGTGAATAATAGTTAGGACCACTACCAACTTTTTGGGGTTTATTGCTCATACCAGGGTGATCCCAATTACTATTCGTACATACACGCGTCTTATGAACATGAAAAAAAAAATTCGAGTTCTTTGTCTTGGAGGGATGCCCTAAAGCATGTGTGATCTAGTACTTATACTGAACCTATTATGCCTCTAGAAGAATCATTGAAGCAGTTGCGATCTAGTACTCATCATTAACCTATTATGCCTCTAGAAGAATCACTCAAGAAGTTATCTGAGATGACACATGGGATTGAATCAAGTGTGAGAGGAACAAATAGTAGTCCAACTCTTTCTCTACAAGAATCACACGAGCAATTTCGATCTAGTAATCCTTATGATCAATTTGTTTCTCTATAGAATTACCTTAAGGAGTTGACTGGGAATACAAAAAGGTTCAGATTAAGTTGGGAAAAAAAAATAGTATCCCAACTCTTTCTCTAGACGAATCCTTCAAGCAGTTGACTGAGAATATAAATAGATTTGCATTAAGTGTGAATGAAAGTCTTGCAAAGAAATATATTGCTCAAAAAATGATCTTAATTTCCAATATAGTGCTACCCTTATTAATTGTTCACCTAGTTAAGTATATGAGGATATAATTGATAACACTACTCATTTAGACGAGGTTCAAACATCTTCATATTATTATGATGATGAGGATAGTATTGGTGAAGAACTTGAAATATACATGCAGAGTGATCAAGAAATTGTCACTCCAATTGTGCTTCATGATGATAGTGTTATTTATGGTTCAAATCCAAATAATTTTAATGATTATTCACATATTCAAAAGGAAGAGGATTTGACTAGAGATACTACTGTTTTAGACCATGTAGTATTTTATTTTTTTGAAGCCGATAATGGTTTAGAGCAACGAATTTATCCTGAGACTAGTGATTTAGAGTCTAATGATTCGAAGACAATAGTCTCTGACGAAGATGATACATTCTTAGAGAATTTTAATATAATAGAGGATGGTTTGTTTTCAAGCTGATGGAATAGTTTGCCAGTTGATTTTGATGTCCTAGACACCCAACCTTTTCAGGTCCCAGAGGCTCAAATACCAGTGATCTTAGGGCATCCCTTTTAAGCTACATACAATGTCGTCATCAATTATGGAAACGGAATAATTAATTTTTCTTTTGGTAACATGACTATTGAACTGAATCTATTTAGTATGAGTAGAAAACCTTCTTATGAGATCTATGATTTAGAAGAAGTGAACATAACTAGTACTTCAGTTAAGAAATCTTTGCCAAACACTTTGTTAAAAGATCCATTATAGAATTGTCTAGCCCACTTTGGGTTTGATATTGACGATGATAGTGTTATTAATGAGGTGAATACTTTGTTAGATTTTGCACCTTTGATGGATACTTATAATATATGGAAAGCTAAGTTTGAACTTCTACCAGTTTATAAGTCTACCTTATTTCCTTCTATAGAGGAAGCTGAGTGTAATTCTAACCTTAAGGACTCTAGAATCCAACCAACATTTTTTAGTCCATCTGAGAGTAATGTCCACCATAAGTTTGGGGGTACCGATGATTCTTGTGATTGTCAAGTATCCCTGCTTAAAGTCCCTCATTTGGGGATTGATATTTGCACTTCTACCAGTTTTCAAGATTATCTTCAAACTAGATCCCCTAAGCCTGTTGATGTCCAGAAAGAAGTTCAGTTGTTAGAAACCCATCCTCTAGTCGATGTGGTTCACCTAGGAAATAATACTAAGATTGACTTTGTTATCCCACCAATTTTTTTTCCAATTGTGCGAACGTTTGAATTTCAAATGTGTCAGTTATTAAGTTTTGAGACTAAGCCTAATTACTTTAGGAGATTAGAATCGACACATTTTCTTAAGAATGACCACCATTTTCATAGTAATCAACTGTGTGGGTCAAATATGATTGACTTTGAGGATCCAAAATTATTCAGGTTATTAATATGTGCTTTAAATTTATTGTTTGAGTTTTTCCAGACTCTACAACCTGACTCTCCTGATCTTTCCAATGACGAAATCCAACCTATGAAAATATTTTATCTAGACCCTTTTATAGAGCCTGAACCTGAACCACAGGTAGATGTAGTTGTCTTAAACAGGAAACTAGATAAGGGTGTTCTCGGTTTGTTCACTTTCTGGGCCTGCTGCAGTTTCCTTCTATTTTGGATATCATTATTTTCTTCAGATGACCCATAGTTGTTCCGACTAATTCTATATGATTTTATGTGGTGACTAATTTTTTCTTAGTCTGGCTGAAGACTTTAAACTTAACACTTATTGGGAGGTAACCATGCTCATGCGATACAGTAATATCTTTCATTAACTCCTTTCCTTCGATTGGTAACAGTTTCTCTTTATTCATGCTTTTAATCATTCATCTTTATAGCATTGAGGACAATGTTAGATTTAAGTTTGGGGTAAGGGAGAAACTTTTAGTGAAATATGAAACTCCAAAGTCTAGAAACTTATGAACAATTCAGGTTGAGACTAACCATTCTAGGTAGATGAAAACTTAGATATTTTTCTATAGGAATTGTTGTTCCCATCTAAATGGTCTATTCATAAAAGGATGCTTAGATCAGGTGTTAGAAATAACATAATAGTTGTCACCATATCTCGGAATCTATCTCTACCATATCACCTTTTGTTTTTATTTTTGCAAGTTTTTGTGTTTCTCTAATTGATTTTGTGGGGCACAAGTAGTGAATTGTTATCACCGCCAGGATGAAGTAGAGTGTTTGAGATCAATCCCTACTATTGTATTATTTAGACCATTATTTAAAATAAAAAATTGAGTATTGACACTTTGATAGCAATATGTGTGTGTTCTCCCTGTCTCCGTCGCCTAAGCAAGCGTGGAACGCAGGATCCATGAGAACTATCATGTAAGAAGGTGATAAGGATAATGTGCTTGGATTCATTTGATCCAATCATGTTATCAGTACATTTAAAAATAATAAATAATTGTTTTATTTTCAATAAATCGACCGCTGGGACGCTTGTATATACTAGTTGAGTCAATATTAGTGGGAGTGTATCTCAATCTATTAAGATTCCTCCTGGAACTGACCTTCATACAGATATGGGAAACACCATTCACCTTAGTCAACATGCGCGAACTTCATTTTGTCCACATCCATCTTCTAAATCTTTTCATGTGATTGTACTTTGATAGATTCTGAGTATCGTGGTTGAACGACTATCTAAGTAAAGTTTTGAATTTTTGTATGAATTTTAGTGCGCTGATTGCAAACTCGTGTACAACAATTGGACTCATATAGGGTAATGGTTCTTATAAGCGAAGAATTTGGTAGCCAACTAAATAGCATGTTTAGTGTCTACCCTCAATCATTCACGAGTAGCTAGAATTTGGAGTAAAGGTTTTGTGGGTATACCTCTTTATAAACCCTCACGAGACTAAAACTCGTCCGATAGGGACACCTATGGATTAAAAGGCTTGTTGCACACACTAAGTACAATCGCGATGCCTGCGAAAATGAATTAGGATGTATTTCTATTTTCTAGATTAGATTTGCTTGAGGACTAAAAAATAATATGTTTAGGGGTATTTGATAGATACATTTATGTGTCTAATTTGCTCCCAATTTGTATATTGTTAGTGTTAATTTTTGTACTAATTGTGTTATTTTATGTGTTTGTAGGTATTTTTGGGAAATAAACATTTTTGGAAGAATTGGCTAGAAAAAGTTTTAAATGCACTCCAGAAAATTTGCTAAAGGCACCTTCATTTTGGATAGGGGCACCCCAAGAAATTAATAAAGGCACCCATGCAAGTGTTAAGGGAACCACCTTCTATCAATTCAAATATACTTTTGGCGGGAAATTTTCTTTTAAGATGTGTGAACCAGATTCGTGATTAGGAGAATATTTTAAAGAATTAAGACCACAACATATATTCTTACAATTTTGCAAGAGTTGTACTCGGTTGAAGCACTTAAAAATCAAATCAAAATCTCGTCAACATGGTTGGTTGCGTTAAAAAAGGAATAAAAATATTTCCTTTAAAATTAGGGAAAAGAATCTCGTGATAAAGGAAACAACATGAAGACATAAAATTCTCAAGATGTTATTAGGTAATAACTTGCTCGAGAAAGGGGAAAGAGAATCAGGAAAAATCACCGAGAAAATAATTCTCGTGAATGATCACCATTAAAAGAGATTTCTGAGAATAATCACGAAGATTTGGAGGAGTTATGAGGCTTGTTGGGTGTTTACTATATATATGGATCGTGTACAAAGAGATGGGAGGGGGGGGGGGGGGGGCCGCGCTGGCAGAAGCCAGAGAGGAAGAAATCAAAAATAAGAAAAATTTGCTCGTGATGAAGAAGATGAAGAAATCTTTGCTAAAAGGTTAAAGTTTTCGTGGCCAAAAAGTTGAAGATTCTGTTACTAAAGCTTTTAACGTTGCAACGTTTATCTTGAATTTGCAACGTTTATCTTCATGAAACACTTTCCCTCTGTAACAGTGAGTCTGTAACACTTATAAACGTTGCAAACTCGTTGTTTTCATTATTTCACTTTTTTTCATCATTTGTAAACACTTTGAGCCATAAACCAATATTTGGAACAAGTGATTAATATGAGGAGCTAAACTCCTTTGCTGAGGCGACGAAGGAAGCCATTTTTCTAAGAAAAGTGGTATATTTCTATTTTAATTTATTTTTGCAATTTCTTTTATAATTATTTGCTTTGATTAAAGATTGATTTAAGGATTTTTATTAAGCAATTGTGATTTCTTTTGATAGAGCATGCTTATCCTAGGGTTTTTGATGTTCTGTGCTTTCGATTTACAATTGTTACTTTGAAAATCTACTTTTGCAACATATTAGAATCACTTTAAATGTAAAGAATTGCATGAATATTGATTAGATTGAATCACTTTAAATTGTTAATGGTGAAATCCATAACCTCAGTATTTGTGAATATTATTTTCATCTTTTATGTATATTTTCTAGTTTATAATTAGTTTATTAAATCTAAAATGAGTCTTTACAAGTCTGAGCGAACGATACTTTATTTACCACATCTACAAAACACATCACAGAACACCACCGAAGCTTCGCAACAACAGTCATAGCCGCAGTAGGGAAAAGATGTTACACCAAACGTAATGTTCCCTGACTTCCCAGTTCATAAGGAAGAGGTACTCGAGCTACTTGAAGCATGGATATAAGATGGTACTTTCTAGTTACCTCATGTACAACGGCTTCGTACAGCTTAATAGATGACGGGTCCTAAATATTGTCATTATCATTGATATGTTAATCACCCATACATCGATTGTAAAAATCTAAAGTGTATATTTAAAAAAAGGTGGAATCAGAACAGTTACAATTAGAAGCTGAAGGAGTCCACAAAAATCCTCTTCCTGTCAGAAACTTCACTCTGTCTGAGAAGTCAACCAACCAGACAGTTCAATCTTTGATGGAACTTATGTCTGAGCTTCTCTATCTCTCGAAAGGACAACGGGAAGACGTCTTTGTTTCCCTGAACCATGTCGTAGCTAGAAAGCGATTATTCTTTACAAAAGGGACCCGCTCCCAAGTCAAGCCTCCCCTGAAGAACTTGGTCGGCATAGATGATGATGAATATGACTGGGGACTCCCCACAAAGCTTGAGGATCTGGCTCGGACTCTAAAACTCGATCAAGTAAGTCCTACTCCTCATGCCTCTTTGCAATCGATGATCCCACGTACAGTCACAACCCAGGAGCTTTGCTTAAAGGAAAACTATGTCACAACTAGAAAGATGTGAATGGCAAGCCGACCCATTTCAATATTTTTTAGAAAATGTTTTTGCTAAGAACGAGAAGATTCATGACTCATTTGCGAGTCCAATTGCTTCTGGCGATGATAAAGTATGGGCCTTTTTGAAATGGAAACACGGTTCTGAAAGTCACTAAGTAGGCACAACTTCTCGCATCGGTTCCTCTGACTATTGAGGAAGAACCATACATAATTACTGAGACTCTACTAGGTTATAATTAAAATCTTACAAATCGTGATAAGCCAGAAGGGTTAGTGATTCATGGCAAGTGGCTCAAAGCTTGCAAAGCCTGAATGCTTCACCAGTCTACTTCAAATATTTTCCTATTTTCATGCAATATTTTATATTTCCTCTAAAATGAGTGCAATATTTTTACGCTCATAGATAGGTTTTCAAGTTTATCAATTAATTTAAATATATTTATTCATTTGAAAAAAATATAATAAAGGAGTCTATCTCTCTCCACAAATAACCTGTCAAAAATCCACCTACTCAAAATCCCAAAATAAAACCATAAATTCATAAAACTAAAAAAAATCCTTGAAAAATGGCACAGTCCCTACAAAATACTCCTTCTCCATCCTTCCATAGTCTCCATCGCATAGTCAAATTCCTGGGAAAACCTTTAGACCTATCTTCTAGCATTGGTCACCTCCTCCATATTAGCAAGTTCTCCTACTTCAGAAAAGTGTTATCGCATGGCTCCTAGACGATGACGGACCCACATGGTATTCAAACCAGAGTTCTTTGCATTACTTAAAACCTCCTCCCACACTAGTACAAATTTGGGCTTATGTGACAGTAAAAAATGCCACCAAAATATTTATGTGACAGTTTTGAAAAATAATTGCACTGTCATTAAAGCCTCTGTTACGAAAGGGTCTATAAAAAATTGTTACGGAATCATGACTATAAGTATCAGTTTTTTCATAAACCTGTCGTTGTTGACAACATACAATAACATTTTCTAAATAAAACTTTCATTGGTAATTTAAATTCTTTTACTAAGGTGGCAGTTTCTCCATAACCTTGTCATTGTTACTACTTACCGTAACATTTTCTTAAGAAAACTGTCATTCAAACCTTAACTTCTTAGACTAAGATGACAGTTTCTTCATAAACCTCTCATTATTGACAAATTAATGTAACATATTTTAAAGAAAACTGTCACCAGTAACTCTATTTCTTACGAATAAGATAAGTGTTTCTTCATAAACCTGTCATAATTGAGAACTTACAATATCATTTTATAAATGAAACTGTCATGAGAAACTAAATTTCTTGTTCGAAGATAATAGTTTCTTCATAAAACTGTCGTAGTTGACAACTTACAACAATATCTTTTAAATAGAACTGTCATTGTAAACCCTCTTCCATTGCATATTTTCTGTGAAATTGTCATCGTACACCCATTTCAGCAACATATTTTTCATACAACAGTCATCGTATAATGAGTTTTAGCAGTGATTTAATGTTACAGTTATTGATGATACTTTAAATTGAAAGATAGAGCATAAAAACAATTATATTTTGTAACTACCTTGTTCAACACAATGATACAACAAAAAATGAGATAAAATAAATAAATTATATCATTTTTTTCATTACAATAAAAAATATTTCTTGAACTCTAATGTTGTAAAGTAGCTTCCATTACCTTAGATTTCTTGAACTTCAATGTTCTAACAGTAGCTTCAATTGCCTCTTGATTGGAGGAGATCTTGTACTCTCCATTATTAGAAGAATTTGTGTAGTCGCAACCATCATTGTAAACTTCTGAAGCAAAACACTCCCGATACCTACAAAGTAGATAACATTTCCATATGTTAAAAGGTCCCCAAAAATTGTAGATATAGTCCAAAACATCCCGAGACAAGAAAAGGAAACATAATATCCTTCCGATCCTAGCCCATATAATTCTTGAGAACTCGTAATCATAGAAATGTGAAGAAATATAATTTATGATGAATAATGCAAACCATGGATTCAACTATTCAAAATGCAACAGAGAAAAGTGAAATATCACATTGTTGTGAAACCATCTATTTAGCTGTCTTGTAGTATTGCATTCATTTACTCTATATCCAATGTTTAGATTGTATCGAAAAAAGCTAAGGCTTACTTGAAACCAAATAATAACACAATGGATGAAGAACTGTTCTTCAATAAAAATTATTTCATTGCATCCATGACAGAACTTCTGAAGCTAAGCTCTCACAATTACCTGTACATATAGAAAAGAATCACATTACCCATATAATAAAAGAGGTAATAGCTGTAAACGCAATCTAAAACGCTGCATACAAGTGAACATGCCAAATTAAGTAATCAAAGAAAGAAACGAGCATCCTGTATCTCGTCCCAGGTAATTTTGTGTTTTTTTAGAATGGAAGAAAAAAAATTTGATGATAAATAATACATCCCAGGGATTCAACTATTCAAGAGACAACTGATAAAGATATAATATAAACACAACAAAAGATTTATTTGGCAGAATCATCATGGTGAATTTTACCTAGTACGAACCTATAAGAATATTTGAAAATAAACAAAGACATAATATATATGCTTACTTCAAGCATTCAAAACGTTACTTCTGTAGAGTATTATCTTTCACTTCACCATTAGCAAGTGGTCAAGCACTTAGGGAATCGATATTTCTTAAAAAAATAAGAAGTATAGTTCAGATTGTTTAAATTCTCATTAAATGAAACCAATGACAAGTACAAGTGTCAGTGTCCTTTCATTCCCTGGGTAATAACAATAAAAAATCAATTAATTGTGTGTCCAATGAAAGAATGAGCACATGAACTAGATGCTCAAGTGAACAAGGAGATGATATGGACCTCAGGTAGAAAATAGTTTAGGGCTCACCAGAATTTAAGTCCATCAACAAACAATCAAACACCATTATGCTTAATCTCAATATTATCTCTTATGTTATCAGATTTAGGCCTAAAATTCTTACACTAACAATGAAAATAAAGTATCAACATGTTAATAGAATTTAAATAATAAATCAAAAAAGAACCAATAAAATGAAAGAAAATATAATTTATGCTTACTAAGCGTGTGGGTTAAGCTGTGAAACATAAAAAGTAAAATGGAAGCTAACAAGGTAGCAAAGAAATTACAATAGTTCTGCAACAAAAGTGGTTGATTAAACTACTAGGGTATGACTATGAATAAGATACAAGAAAGGAGCTGAGAACAAGGTAGTTGATGCTTTGTCTAGAAGGACACATTTACAAGCTGAGTGTCACATGCTAGTTACATAAAAACCTGTATGGGATCAAGTGAGATATTCTACTAGTTATTTTGAAAACTCTTTGTTCCATGAATAACTTATTTAACGCTTCAGTTACATACTGCAGTAACAATAAGATGCAAGTCAAAAGTATTGCAAGAACAACTATGCTAACAAAAATATACCCTAACAAACAAGATTCATACATAGATAAAACTGTACCCATAGTTGCATATCTTAAAAAAAGAACAACGCCCAAATAATAAGAAAAAACAAGAACTAAATACAGACCATAATAGTTTTCATTCAAGGAAACCTACAGATGTACAAATAGATCTAAAACAAAAAAGTAAACCCTTGCGATAAGTAGATATAATAAAATATACGACTGATGAACATAACATGGGATTAAAAATTTGACCAAAGGTAAGTGTCAAAACCTCCATTATAGAGTGATCCCTTTCAGCAAATGCAGAAGCAACACAACCTTGGAAAAATTTAAGCTGCTTCTCAGCTTCCAAATGCTGAAATAACATGGAACCACAAATCAACGAAATTATCAGAAGTAGACTACTTTGTTTAAGCATAAAGATACATATGGAAATTAATATATATATCAAGGACCTTTCATCAAATCAATATAAAAAGAACACCTATTTTGACTGAAAAAATAATCATACATAACAGACTGCTATCAAGATCAGTTTTCTTAAGAACATAATTGAAAAAATACACCCAGTATTAAGGAAAGAGTGCAGTAAACGTAATTAACTTCTAGATTCTATAAGAACAATACACTATTCAGGGTTCTTATCGAACTTCTTTCTAGCTCGCTTGGAGTGTAGCTTTTTGCATTTTCATAAAATATATAGCATTAGAAAGAACTTTCAGAAGTGTACAATAAACATCAATTACGCCCATGAATTTGAAATCATAAGCAAATGAAATTTATTACGTTACATTTGAGTCATTTAAATCAGTTTCATAATAATAAATATAAACCTATCACAATAGTAACGACTTCCCACAGTAATTACCTAGAAGGAACCAACTGTGGAACAAAAGGGAATATGGTACGTCCTTTTCAGCAACAATATGTTGCTCTTTCTGAAACTCTTTTAGAACTGATTCAAAGTCCTATCTTAGTGAAGTATATTTCACCAAGTTGGGATTTACAGAACAAAACCCTGAATTATCTTTCACCAAGTTGGAATTCAATAGGGCTTAACTCAATTAGGTTTCTGATCTAGGCATCACGCTTATCGACTGCATCTTCAGTGCTTCCATTATCCAAAATTCTAGTGATTTATTTTGTTAGCACGACCTTGGAAGCATGTCAATGGACTTCACTGTAATCTTTGTCTAGGGACAATAGTTGCTAAGAAAAAGTTACAGAATAATTCTTAAGAACCTAGAGAGATGCTTCTCTTTGATGTAGTGAAATAATGCAAATGAAGTAACATATTCTGCATATCTTTGACTCCTTCAGCAATCAAACTTTGGGCTAGAACAACATTTGTAATTGTACCATCTCCATCTAAGTAATTAGTCTTGGAAGCAACTTGTCTCACCAACTTAGCACCGAAGTTATAAGTTGATTTACACTTACTCCCATCTGCAACCTACAATGTCCTAGAACTGAAAAAACATGGATACGAGGTACGCCTTTGTGGTGCCATTCCATGCATGAACAAGATCTAGCGAAAACCTTGAACCAGTTGAGCCATCACCTCAAAGTTATCATCATTAGCACCATAAACTATCATCTCATTTGATCTTCTCCTAAGCTTCAGTAGTTGTGATGTATAAGTAAGTGGGTATGACTAAATCAATACAGAAAATTGAAGCAACAACATCAAAAAGTTTAAACCTAAATAGGGATCTGCGAGTGATAACCTCAGTGTGATATTCATTGGTTAAGTCACCTTTTGGACTCAGGATTGACCTTCCAAGAAATTTAGTACCAGTACCCAATGAAACAACTTCAATATTTGAAAAGGAAGAAAATAAAGTCCAATTCAAAGTTAGGATAAGTCAAGATTACAAAAAAAAAAAAGAGAACCTAAGTATAACAAAATCCCTAAACCTAAGAAATATATTATATAAATGAACTCATTTAACTGTGAAGACTACATGGACCAGATCTAAAATAAAGATTGAAAGCTAAAAATTGGAATTATCTCCAACTCTTGATTAAGAAATAATTAGGATTTTTCATAAGGCTTTAAAAGATAATAAGAATAGAAAAAACCACAAATCCAACAAGGGTAATGGATCTATGACTATAAACTTCAGGTTGGGAAATCATCACACACACATACACATTGAATAAATCAAAGAATTAACATATATGGATTATAAGACAAATGAAATTCAGGTTGGAACATCACACACACACATAGACATTGAATAAATCAAAGAATAAACATATATGGATTAAAGGTATAGTACCTGTTTTTAATCCATCTAAAAGACCCCCTTTCATGTTTCCTTCAACAACATACACTTTATAACTAACAACTCTTTTCTTCCTTAGTGATTCTGGACCATTAAAACTCCAATTCTTTGAAGTATCAATTTCAAAGTCATACGAAGTACCAACTTCAAACACAAGATCATATTAGAAAGACTGGAGTAGAAACCCTAGAAAGAAACTTGAAATGCAGAAATAGAACAAAATATTTTGAAACCTTAAATTCCTACTAAAAATAAATTGAAGATTGAATGCAAAAATCAAACCAAATAAGCAAAATCGGAGCATCGAAACAATGATGTAACTTAAAACAAAATCATGGTTAAACCCTAATTAAAAAACCAAATTCGAGTGGAAACTACTCACCTTCTTTTCTGCTTTTGATACCATGGAGAGATGGGAACCGAAACCCTATTTTTCTAATGAGGGGGAGTGAAGAATAGAAGGACTATGGAGGTGATGTAGGTTAATCTCAATTCTATTTCATAGGTGGAGAGTTAGACAGAAAACGGTATGGAATTGGTATACGGAGGGAAACGATAGAAAGTGAGGTCGTGTTCTCTTTTTGCTAGATGTGAAGTTAGTGGGTGGCCGCCAGTTGGGGGAAGTTTCGTGCGAGTCTTCACGAATTTTAGGGGAAAGTATATGAATCTTCGGTCGTGGTATCCAGTAGATAATGACCAAGGACTCAAACTAGGAACGTCCTACGCTTGAAAATAGTAAAAATTTTAAAATCAAAACTACCACCATAAATGGAAGTGGCGGTATTAAAAAGAACTGTTATCTATAATTTTCCACTTAGATGACAGTTTTTACATAAAACAGTTACAATACTTTAAGTATAGTAACAATTTATAACTATTATTTTACATCAATATATAATAATATTTTCTTACAAATCTGTCATTGTAACACTATTCAGTAACAGTTGAAAAACTGTCACGATTGTTCACCTCTATTGGTGTGCTTTTTGTATAAAACTGTTACATATATCTCATAGCTAATTCTTTTGTAACAGTTCTCTCGTGAACTGTCACGGTTTTAAATGTTGAACTATCACCAAAGATCATATTTGTACTAGTGCCATTCCTTGAAGACTGTATCATAAACTTCATGCCAAGGGAGTGAGAACATCTCTTGTACAATATGCAATAGACTGGACACATCATGTTCTAAGATTTTGTAGTTTCTGGAAGTATCAACAGAGAATTAACCAAACTTCTTCCATATCCTTGAATACAACTCGACATAAGTGGATAAGACATCAAAACCTCCAACATGCAAATACCCGGGAAGAGTCCTGTTCGGGCTAAAGTCAATATCAATGCCTGCACCATGATACTCGACAGAAGCACTACACTCAACAAGCATGCAAGCAGAAGTATTTTCGTGACTTTCAGTAGCGGAGAGGACATTATCTATGTCAGGATCAACGGTAATTCTTTTTCCTTCACTAGTAAACTTAACTCTCTGATGTTGATCATTCTCCGACTAAAAAGTAGAGAGGATATGAGCAAATTGAGTCAGAACATCTCAAACACAAAATTCTTGAGCATGAACAAAAAATCTTGTCATACATACTAATAAACATCATATATAATCACTAAAAAGTATTATTCAATGGATTATGTAAGTTGGAACAATCACAAGACGTTTTGCAAAAAAAGCCTCGGAAGCAATTTTCATTGCCTCTCAGAAACTCAGAAGCTGACAACAATTGGTGATGAATCTGGGCATGGTTCTTATATAAAAAGTATCTTATTAAAGTCTACTACAACGTGTCAAAAGGGTGTATCAATCGGAAGGGTGATCTAAGAGTTATGGCAAACAAGGCTAGCGGAGTCAAATCTGAAAAATGTCAAGATTTTCATGGATACTTTCTGAGTTCTACTGTTCAGTCGGTTTGATGTCCCAAACAAGCTCAAAACCTGTATTTATTCCTATTTGGTTGTAGTATTTTTTTTTCTAATAAGGAAATAGGGGTCAATCATTCAAAATAGAGGTCCTATGAGGATTCGATGACGCTTTTTCCAAGAACTATATTTCTGAAATTTTCTGACGATGAAAATTTGCGAATAATTTTCAAATTTCAAGCATAGTTACACTTATATGAGAAAGTCAAGAGGCCTACATGACTTATTTATATTACAAGGAGGTTAAAACTTACTTGAGGAAGATCCAAGTGGTCGGAAGAGTCCAGTACTGTTTCACCTCCAGTGCTTACTTCATCACCGATAGTATCGGATTCATGTTCTTCACGGATTTCTTTTATACGAGATGTTTCTTCAAGATCCTCCTTCCCAAACTCATGTCCCTCTTCCATGCTTATGGTATCTCCTGAAGCCTCAGGAGCATCATTAAAATCAATACAAATGCTTGTGCTCACATGCTACACCAAGATGACAATATATATATATATATAAATTCAAAAAATATATACACAAGAATTGAGAATAAAAATTGGAACACTTATATTCTTGCGAGAACCGGTCTTACTTCTAGGGATAATCATCCTTGGTCCTTTCCTTACAGACTGGGGACTATTGACAACAAAAGAAGCAACGCTCATCCGAGGGCGAACAACACGAATCTAGCAGAAAAGATGAAAGATAAAAATCATAAAAGTCACATTTCCAGAATTAAGAAGTCATAAAAAAAAACCTTACCTCATGAGACGCATCAATAATTAGCTTCAGCTTGGCCTTAGATGAGATCTTCAAATTGGGACACCGAGCCTTGTCTTCCTTAGAGAGGGCGCCAGTCATCATTGGAGACCTCTAGAGAAATTCTTTAAAGCATCTCCTCTTATCACCCCAAAGTGTGCGTACATGGCAGATATCCGAGGTTTACTACCCCTAATGAAGAAAGGAATGTTTATTCCCTCAGTAAGGCAAACATCCAAATTCTTCTTCAACTCTATAATAGACGGAGCTACACTGTGACTACGAGGTACCTCTTGATCAAATCTCATCTGATGAGCCGCACGATCAATATTGTACGCTTGCACCGAGTAAACTTCTGAACGAAGATCAAGGATATAACCAGGAGTGGAGATTTTCATGAACGCACTTTGTCCAGGAGAAAAGGCAGTGTCTTGCCTCTTGGGACCTGATCAGAGAACTCCCTCGACCTCTCTATCAAAAGTAGTGGATGAAAGTATATGCCTGTGCTCAGAATCCCAAATCCTGAAGTTCACCTCGCTCCGGATATCTATAAAATCAGTCAAATCTATAGAGGTAATATTCCTTCTATACCAACGACGGATCCTGGCATATTCAACGGCTCCCCGCAAATTCATAGGCTACGACAAAGGCGCATATTATGGGAAGTGCTCCCATAACCATGCTTGGAGAAACGTGGTATGAACACAAGAATCAATATTCATGAACCCGTTAGAAGTCTTCATATTACGAGCCAATGAATCTAAATGAGAATACAAAGAACCGATGAATAATTTACCAAGAGGAAGACGTTCACCACCAGCAAGTTCTACCGCACAAAGGGACCACAGGGATCTTCAAATTTCCAACGAGGAAGTCTTCAAATACAACCCTAGACAACCAGAGTGTCAGAGACGCTGTAATGGTCAGAGAGTCAATAAGAGTGGGATCATCCGCATCGTCCTTACCATTCCACCAATGATCGATCCTCTTCACATAATACGCACCATTCCGACCCCTACCTTGTTGGATTTCTTCTATCTTCCTCTCCAGAGTTGTGATCATTTACTTCTCTTTGGCGGAATTTTCGACAGGGAGAGTCCCAGAAAATGGAAGCTGCAGCAAACTAATTACGTCCTCCAGAGTAATTGTTAGTTCGCCTCAGGCGCATATAGCAGTCTGAGTTGGTTCACACCAACGTAAAGCAAAGTCTAAAAGACCTTCAGCAACCTTCAAAATTTGCAGATGATCATACATTCTTACAACATGAAATATCCCAGCCTCTTCCAAGACCTTGACCACTGAAGGGTCACTCAACATCGTTTTGCACCATTTCACCCATTTTTTATGGGGACTTGGTGTGTCTTGAACTCGACAGAAGAAGGTATATAATCTCCTTTCTGCAAACAACAGTCTCAGGAGCAACACTCTGAGGGACAACATACTTTTCAGATTTAGGGATAAAGTTGCCAATAAAACCAGAAGGTACGACAAGCTCTTCAGAAATGTACTCCTGAAACTTATCATGATTATGAGGTATGCTATCAAGAAATATAGCATCAGAAATTTCTGATTTATTCTGACCAGAAGATGTGCAAACATCATTATTACGTCCGTTAGTCATCTACAATACACTCAAGTTCTCCTTATATCAAAAAAGGATTGAAACCCTAGTTTGCCAAAAGTTCATGACTTTCAAAAAAAAAAGTAGAGTTTGAAAAAAAAAAGAGCCATAATGGCGTTAAAAATAGGGAAAGGAAAGAACACTTACCTTCTTGGTTTGATCGTCCATGGCACTTACTCAAAATCAAGTTCTCACACTTGCTAACGCCGCAACCTGGAAGACAAGATCAATTCTTGTCACGCCACAAAAAGAAGAAAAAGAAAATAAGAAGTCACGGTGATAAAAAAAAAAGAAAAAAAAATGGCGTCAAATGGCCTTTTTCTTGGCCGCGTCAATTTTTGGTCTTTCCCACCCGTGGAAGTCAATATGCCAAGCGGGACAAGGGCGCTTACTATCCAAAACCAAATTTCACGCTAAGAGGTGCACATCTCAATATCCCAGAAGCTAAGTATATCTTCCTCTACTCTTAAAATGTTTAAATTATGAGCATATAATTATTGAAAGAATATTGTCACCATCTAATGCTTACTGAGCAACATCATTGTCCCCACTTAACAGGGGACTTAATGTAGATGGTGAGTTTTAGACAAGGGCTACAATTATAAAATTTCCCTTTGTCTAAGCAACAAAAGCATATATATGTTCATATTTATGCGCATATGCTTAATATAGAATATATTGTGTCTCTACTTATATTCCGCAAGCTAATTAGGAGTGCAAGTTTTATAGACATTCTAAATTATCCTTGTAGTCTCATTAATACTCATAATATCCATGCCATATCAAAATAATCTCAAGTCGCTTAAATTCCATGACTGAATTCCTTGAACTTACCTCGAATGCGCGTCGATGTTCTAGCAGCATCAATTAAACTTGGGAATAGCTAATGCTCAAAACCTTAAAATACATTATATCTAAATGCTTCATTCGCAACGAATGCTCCTCAAATTGCTCTTTTAAGCACAAATATGCTACTTTAGCACCGTGTTTGAATATAAGCCACAAATAATGCGCCACTCCCTCGGATACGTCACAATCGAGAAGCAATGCCATAAAAGACACATTGAACCTCTCATCTAAGATAACAATATCCTTTTCTCATATTAGCGCCAAGTTAGCACTAGCTATTTGATAGACACATTTTTGTGTCTAAATTGTGCTCGATTATCTATTTTGATAGTGTTCGATTTTGTACTTATTATGGGTTTTTATGTCTTTGTAGGTATTTTTGAGAAATAAATATTTGTGGAATTTCGGTTCAAAAAGTGTTAAAGGAACTCGGAAAATTACTAAAGGCACCCGGTAAAATTGATAAGGCACCCACCAGAGGGCACCCATTTCAAATTCAAATTCCGGATTTCGCGGGAATTCTTTCTTCATGCGAGAGAAACTTTGGATTAGTTTCTGAACCGAGTTTTAAGAGATCTTTAGTTGATTTCAAGTTACCATAATGAAGAAAAAATCTATAATTGTTTATACACACGTTAGAATGAGAGTTTTATACCGTGAAAATCGCTGGAGAATCAATACAGTTGCGGAAACAGAGTTCTTCTCTGTTTGGGATTTTCACGGGATTTCAAGTTTGATTTGGATTTGTTTTTGAGTCCTTATCGGTTCACAAGAGTTACTAGGGTTTACTAATCCTATATAAAGCAAAGAGAAGCAAAAAAAATCTCACCTGGAGCCACCGGAAAAATTCAGGAGAAAAATTGTTTACACTGTGAAGGAGGAAGAAGAAGTACAAACTACGCCCCAGAACCGTCATTTTCTCTGTCACCTTTTCCATCAAAAATCAACAACGTCCAGAGTCCGTTCTTTTCCTTTCTGTTTTATTTTTTTTCTTCAGCAATGCAGAGAACAGTCTCTGTAACGCTTATAAGCGTATCAGTTCTCATGTGTTACATTTATTTCTTCATTGTAAACACTTTTTGAGCTAAGAAAAACTATTTTGGGAATATTTCCAACATGATGAGCTAATCACTATCACTGGGGCGACAGAGGAAGCTATTTTTCCATTAATAAAGTGGTAATTCTTATTTTATTTATTTTTTGCAGTTCTTTTACTATTATTTGCTTTGAATTAGAATTGGAAAAGATGGTTTTTATCAATTAGTTGTGTTTTCTTTAGATGAGTCATGCTGATCTTAGAGCTATTGATGTCTCATGCTTTCGATTTACAACTTTTCTTTTGAAAACCTAACTTTGGCAATATTTTGGATAAACTGAATATACGAGTTGCAAGATTTTTATCAATTTAAAAATTGGCTAATGGTGGAATCCTTAGTCTCAGTCCTTTCCATAATTTGAAATCAATTTTACTTTAATCTGTTTTATTTTTAGTTATTAAAAATTAGGTTTAAAAATCGAATCTTTACAATTCTGAGTATCGAACATTTTACCACTATTTAAAAATTACATCAACTTTTGTTAAAAATAACATGATAGTTGTCACCATATCTCAGAGTCTATCTCGATCATATCACTTTCTATTTTTATTTTTTGCAATTTTTGTGTTTCTCTAAGTGATTTGGTGGGGCACCAGTATCGAACTGTTATCACCACCAGGATGAAATAGAGTGTTTGAGATCAATCCCCAATTTTATACTTTATTTATTTTTTAAAAGGAAAAAAAAAGAAAAAAAAAAAAAAATCGAGTATTGACACTTTGATACCAATATGTGTGTGTGTTTTCCTGTCTCCGTCGCATAAGCAAGCGTGGAACGCAGGATCCATGGGAACTATCATGTATGATGCTGATAAGGACCATGCGCTTGGATTCAATTTGATCCAATCATGTTGTCAGTATATTTATAATTGTTTTATTTTCAATAAACCGATCGCTGGGACCCTTGTATATACCAGTTGAATCGATATTAGTATTACGATTAGGACCATATATCTCAATCCATTAGGATTCATCCTGGTACTGACCTTCAGACAGATATGGGAAACACTGTTCACCTCAGTCAACATGCGCAAACTTCATTTTGTCCACATCCATCTTCTAAATCTTTTCATGTGATTGAACTTTGATAGATTCTGAGTATTGTGGTTGAACGACTATCTGAGTAGAGCTTTGTTTTCTTATATATGAATTTTAGTATGCTTGAGTAAAAACTCGTGTACAGCAATTGGACTCATATAGGGTAATTATTCCCAGATCCGAAGAATTTAGTATGCCAACTAAATAGCTTGTTTAGTGTTTATCCTCAATCGTTCACGAGTAGTTAAAACTTGGAGTAAAGGTTTTGTGGGTATACCTCTTGTGAACCCTCACGAGACAAAACTCGTCCACAAGGGACACCTAGGGGTTTAAAGGATTATTACATATGCTAAATGTAGTCGCATTTCTGCGAAAGTGAGTTAGGATTTTATTTTATTTTATAGATTAGATTTGCTCAAGGACTAGCAAATAGTACGTATGGGTGTATTTGGTAGACACATTTTTGTGTCTAAATTGTGCTCGATTATCTATTTTGATAGTATGTGATTTTTTACTTATTATGGGTTTTTATGTCTTTGTAGGTAGTTTTGAGAAATAAATATTTATGGAATTTTGGCTCAAAAAGTGTTAAAGGAACTCGGAAAATTATTAAAGGCACCCGGAAAAATTGATAAAGGCACCCACCAGATGGATTGGGGGCACCCTATTTCAAATCCAAATTCCGGATTTGGCGGGAATTTTTTCTTCATGCGAAAGAAACTTTGGATTAGTTTCTGAACCGAGTTTTAAGAGATTTTTAGGTGATTTCAAGTTACCAGAATGAAGAAACAATCTATACTTTCTTATGCACACGTCAGAATGAGAGTTTTACGCCGTGAAAATCGCTGGAGAATCAATACAGTTGCCGGAAATAGAGTTCTTCTCTGTTTGGGATTTTCACGGGATTTCAAGTTTGATTTGGATTTATTTTTGAGTCCTTATCGGTTCACAAGAGTTACTAGGTTTTACTAATCATATATAACGCAAAGAGAAGCAAAGAAAATCTCACCTGGAGCCACCGAAAAAATTCAGGAGAAAAACTATTTACGCTGTGAAGGAGGTAGAAGAAGTACAGGCTACGCCCCAGAACTGTCATTTTCTATGTCATCTTTTCCTTCAAAAATCAACAACGCCCAGAGTTCGTTCTTTTCTTTTCTGTTTTATTTTTTTTCTTCAGCGACGAGAGAATAGTCTCTATAACGCTTATAAGCGTATCAGTTCTCCTGTGTTACTTTTATTTCTTCATTGTAAGCACTTTTTGAGCTATGAAAAACTATTTTGAGAGTGTTTCCAACATGATGAGCTAATCGCCATCACTGGGGCTACGGAGGAAGCTATTTTTCCAATAATAAAGTGGTAATTCTTATTTTATTTATTTTTTACAATTCTTCTACTATTATTTGCTTTGAATTAAAATTGGAAAATATGGTTTTTATCAATTAGTTGTGTTTTCTTTAGATGAGTCATGCTGAGCTTAGAGATTTTGATCTCTCATGCTTTCGATTTACAACTTTTCTTTTGAAAACCTAACTTTGGTAATATTTTGGATAAATTGAATATACGAGTTGCAATATTTTTATCATTTTAAAAATTGGCTAATGGTGGAATCCTTAGTATCATCCTTCCCATAATTTGAAATCAATTTTACTTTAAATCTGTTTTATTTTTAGTTATTAAAAATTAGTTTTAAAAATCGAATCTTTACAGGTCTGAGTATCGAACCTTTTACCATTATTTAAAAATTACATCATGATTTGGCTTAGCACCACATTGGCACCAATTAGCCACATTTAGCGCTAAAAACGCTAACTCTCCTGACACTAAACCCGAGCACCTAAGAGGAGTTAACTAACCTAAAATGGTTTTAGCTGGCTCATTTTGGCCTCAAAATTACATTACTATTTGGCTTAGCACCACATTGGCACAAATTAGCCACATTAGCGCTAAAAACGCTAACTCTCCTGACACTAAACCCGAGCACCTAAGAAGAGCTAACTAACCTAAAATGGTTTTAGCTAGATCATTTTGGCCTGATGAGGCCCATCTAACGCATCACCATCTTGGCAACTAAACCCTAGCACTAAAAGTGCTAACCTTAATTCTAGCGCAAAAAGCGCTAACTTTCCTTAGCCTATTGCCTAACGCGTCGCCAGCCTCTCAAGCACGTCCCTTGGCTTATATGCGTCGCTACAATGCCCTAGCATGTCCCTAGCTTCTCTATCGCGACCCTTATATCCAATACATCTGCAAGCCTATCATCCAAGGCTGATGCGTGCATAGTGGCCAAATATACCACAAGGCCTATGCGCCTCTAAATCTGCGACGCCCCTAGCCTTCTTTGCTTCTCAGCTCCTTAATGGACATCCTAGTGCGTCTCCAAGGCCTATACGTCTCCAGCAAGGTCTATACGTCCCTAACCCTAGATGACGCGTCACCAAGTCAGGAACAAGACTCCAGCGCGTTTAAGCCCCTGCGATATGGCCACCTCCGCGTCCCTAGCTCCTTGGAACCCTTGGATTCTCCTCAGTGTCTTGTATCCTAGCGCATATCTAATTTACATCCCAGCGCATCCCAAGGTGGTCTATGCGCCCCTGGCTTCAGCGTCCTAGCTCATATGCGTTGTTATCTCCTCAAATGCGCCTCCAACGCTGAATGCGCCCTAGCTCCTGTGTGTCGCTACCAACTCCACCATCCTTGGCTTCTACGCGTCTCTAGCCATGTTTAACATGTCCCTGAATTACGGCCATGTCTATTGCACTCTTGTCTTAGCATAAGTCATATTTAGATACTTATCCACAAGTACATTGATGCTAAAAGTTTAGTGCTAACTATACAATTGAAGTGCTAACTTTAAACCTTCTTGATACTATCCTTCTAGCCCCATGTTGGAAAAGACTCTCAAAACAGTCTCTGTAACGCTTATAAGCGTATCCGTTTTCCTGTGTTACTTTTATTCCTTCATTGTAAACACTTTTTGAGCTATGAAAAACTAGTTTGAGAGTGTTTCCAACATGATGAGCTAATCACCATCATTGGGGCGACGGAGGAAGCTATTTTTCCAATAATAATGTGGTAATTCTTATTTTATTTATTTTTTGCAATTCTTTTACTATTATTTGCTTTAAATTAAAATAGGAAAAGATGGTTTTTATGAATTAGTTGTATTTTCTTTAGATGAGTCATGCTGAGCTTACAGCTTTTGATGTCTCATGCTTTCGATTTACAACTTTTATTTTGAAAACCTAACTTTGGCTAAAAATTGCAAGATTTTGAAAACCTAACTTTGGATAAACTGAATATACGAGTTGCAAGATTTTTATCACTTTAAAAATTGGCTAATGGTGGAATCCTTAGTCTCATTCCTTCCGATAATTTGAAATCAATTTTACTTTAATCAGTTTTATTTTTAGTTATTAAAAATTAGGTTTAAAAATCGAATCTTTATAAGTCTGAGTATCGAACCTGTTACCACAATTTAAAAATTGCATTACTATTTGGCTTAGCACCACATTAGCACCAATTAGCCACATTAGCGCTAAAAACGCTAACTCTCCTGACGTTAAAACCGAGCACCTAAGAAGAGCTAACTAACCTAAAATTGTTTTAGCTAGCTCATTTTGTCCTGGTGAAGCCTCATCCAACGCATCACCACCTTAGCAACTCAAACCTAGCACTAAAAGTGTTAACCCTAATTCTAGCGCAAAAAGCGTTAACTTTCCTTATCCTAGTGCCTAACGCGTCGCCAGCCTCTCCAGCACGTCCCTTGGCTTATATGCGTCGCTACAATGCCCTAGCATGTCCCTAGCTTCTCTAGCGCGACCCTTAAATCCAATACATCTCCAAGCCTATCAGCCAAGGCCGATGCGTCCCAAGTGGCCAAATACGCCACAAGGCCTATGAGCCTCTAAATATGTGACGCCCCTAGCCTTCTTGGTGTCTCACCTCCCTAACGGACAGCCTAGTGCGTCTCCAAGGCCTATTCGTCTCCAGCAAGGTCTATAGTCCCTATCCCTAGATGATGCGTCACCAAGTGATGGACAAGACTCCAGCGTGTTTTAGCCCCAGCGCCATGGCCTCCTCCGTGTCCCTAGCTCCTTAGCGCCCTTGGATTCTCCTTAGTGTCTTGTATCCTAGCGCGTCTCTAGTCTACATCCCAGCGCGTCCCACGGTGGCCTATGCGCCCCTGGCTTTAGTGTCCTAGATCATATGTGTTGTTATCTCCTCAAATGCGCCTCCAAAGCCGAATACGCCCTGATAGGTGCATAAATCATACATTTAAAGCAGTTTTTCCTGACCCTTATGTGCTATATTTGAGTGAATTATTAGGTATTTTGATTACTTTCGAAGTTTAGTTGTCTTTTCAGGTTACAGTTCAGAAACCCGCAGAATGGAGCTGTATGAGAAGAATTAACGAGGAGCCAGTAAAACTCTGCTGAATTTAGGCCTTTCAACCTTCACAGTGTAGGAATTACGAAGCCAACGGCGAAAGAACGAGGTCATTCTGATCTCGTATGTGGAAGTTATGGGCAAAGCCACATGGTGGCAAACTAGCTTGTGCTGTTAGCGCCCAGGCGCTAAGTTGGCTGAACCTTATGTGCTAATGTGCTAAGTGACGAGTTGGAGGTGCTAGAGTGGTTTGATGGGCTAGTGGCTAGCCTTGGTGGAGTAGTAGCTAGCTTGGGGAAGTCATATGGGATTAGGAAAGAGTTTGGAGTTGATATATCTTGTTGGAGTGGAATAAGGAAACTTAGCACATTTCCTAGTTCTACTAGGATTGTGAAAGTGGCTAACTCAAGTTTTATAGAAATAAATCAGGCCTTTCTCGTGGAAAGCCTTTTGGAGAGGTAGCTATAGCATATATAGGAGACCCAAGGGATATTTGGGGGTCAGGTTCATGTATACAAGTTGGCTACACAATTGGGCTACACAAGATGCAGCCGAACAAGTTTCACGGCTGGAAGGAAGCTCTTTTTAGAGAGTTTGCTGCTGGATAGGATTAGGACGTTATCATATAAAAGTATACAGGGTTTTGAGACAGCAAAAGGGGGGAGAATATACACGGTGGAAAGAAGGCATCAGCAAGGAGAAGAGGACAGCAGCGTTGGGAGGCTGCTGGCTACCATTGCAGCCACACTTCGAAGCTACAATCAATTCTTCGCTATCTTTCCGGGTTTGAGTATTTATTTATTAATTATGTTCCATGGGTTTTAAGAAACCCATGATGAGCTAAACCTTTCATATTGGTTAGGGATGTAATCTGATGTTTGAAGACATGTTTATTAATTGAATGGCGCATATCTCATAATTTCATGATGTTCTTAATATCGTTCATGTTATACTAAGTATAATGATATATGATTGATTGCTGATTTGTTTGAGTCTAGAATCAAGTGAATAGGCATTGATAACTATTACTAGACTGGAGTTCTGAGAGTCGATTCTGTCGAGGGACTCTGGTTATAAGTAGTATAACATATTTGTTAACGACGGGATGTTGCCATACGAATATGTGTAGAAGCTTGACCTAGGTTGAATCCGAGTAGCGAACTGCGCCGGGTTATCTAGATTAACCTCAACTCACAAAGACCATAGCTAGCATTGGGTTGAACTTGAGTGGAGGTACTCACTCAGGTTATCCGGTGCATAAGAATTCATAGGGTGGAGGTACTCATTCTGTGATGATATTAGGAGTTTTGCCGAAGTAGACGAGATAACTAGCTACTTTAGGGTTTTTGGTATTACTAATGCATGAATGTTGAGTATGCTTTGATTGATAACATGTTGGATAACGGACGATGAAATCTCTAACCAATGCTTTTTCTCCCTATTTCACATCTCTATTTACTTGCGTATTTACTTTTAGCTTAGTTTAGTTTATTAAAACAACAACAAAATCCCCCTGTTTACTTGTTTACGTGACTGAAATATATAGTAATCTATTGCCTCCTTGTGGGAACGAACTTGTTCTTATCCCTGTACTTAAATATATTTTTGGAGAGTAAGAACTTGAATATTTTGGTTGATTACGAAAAAGCCTTTCTTCAGAATATAGGTCCAATATCAAGTCTTATATGAAATCTAATAGGTCTCCTTGCTTAAGAATCCCTCTACAATATTTGGACTCAGATGCTTCTCAAACTTACGATAAGTCACTTCTGAGATAATACTAAACCATTGAATATGCCATGTTACTTTCAAACAAGTACATGACCATTAGTGTAACACCCGCAATTTTCGCATGAAGCTTGCTTAAGGATGCGTCATGGCAAGGGAAGAAGCTTCATCCTAAGCTTATAAAGCTTACTCATATATGCATTAGGGTGTGGATGCATTGACCTTAAATTATAGTGTTAAGGCCCTATTACGCGTGATGCGTATTCGAAGAATGCATTATAGTGCAAAGGCACTATAATTCTGTGATGCATGATTCAATGCTTCAACTAGACAATATCATTATTCGATGAATGCATCATAGTGCTAAGGCACTATTATGCCGTGATGCATGATTCAATTCATCACCGAACCAATGTCGTTATTCGAAGAATGCATTATAATGCAAAGGCACTATTATGCCGTGATGCATGATTCAATGCATCACTGAGCCAATGTCGCTATTTGATGAATGCATCATAGTGCTAAGGAATTATTATGCCGTGATGCATGATTCAATTCATCACCGGGCCAATGTCGCTATTCGAAGAATGCATTATAATGCAAAGGCACTATTATGACGTGATGCATGATTCAATGCATCACTGAGCCAATGTCGCTATTCGATGAATGCATCATACTGCTAAGGCACTATTATGTCGTCATGCATGATTCAATGCATCACCGAGCCAATGCCGCTATTCGATGAATGTATCATAGTGCTAAGGCACTATGATGCCGTGATGCATGATTCAGTGCATCACCGATCCAATGTCGTTATTCGATGAATGCATCATAGTGCTAAGGCACTATTATATCGTGATGCATGATTTAATGCATCACCGATCCAATGTTGTTATTTAATGAATGAATCATAATGTTAAGGCACTGTTATGCCGTGATGCATGATTCAATGCATCACCGCCAATGTCTCTATTCGAAGAATGCATTATAGTACAAAGGCACTATTATGCCGTGATGCATGATTCAGTGCATCACCGAGCCAATGTCGTTATTCGATGAACGCTTCATAGTGCTAAGGCACTATTATACCGTGATGCATTATTGAGAATGCATCATAGTGCTAAGGAATTATTATGCCGTCATGCATGATTCAATGCATCACCGAGCCAATGTCGTTATTCGAAGAATGCAGTATAGTGCAAAGGCACTATTATGCCGTGATGCATGATTCAATGCATCACCGAGCCAATGTCG
>JAJJMC010002939.1:607370-670851 GCA_023531435.1 Papaver californicum
CTATTATGCCGTGATGCATGATTCAATGCATCACCGAGCCAATGTCGTTATTCGATGAATGCATCATACTGCTAAGGCACTATTATGTCGTCATGCATGATTCAATGCATCACCGAGCCAATGCCGCTATTCGATGAATGCATCATAGTGCTAAGGCACTATGATGCCATGATGCATGATTCAGTGCATCACCGAGCCAATGTCGTTATTCGATGAATGCATCATAGTGCTAAGGCACTATTATATCGTGATGCATGATTTAATGCATCACCGATCCAATGTTGTTATTTAATGAATGAATCATAATGTTAAGGCACTGTTATGCCGTGATGCATGATTCAATGCATCACCGCCAATGTCTCTATTCGAAGAATGCATTAAAGTACAAAGGCACTATTATGCCGTGATGCATGATTCAGTGCATCACCGAGCCAATGTCGTTATTCGATGAACGCTTCATAGTGCTAAGGCACTATTATACCGTGATGCATTATTGAGAATGCATCACTGAGCTAAGAATGCATCACCGTGATGCATTAGTGTGTTTATTTGTATCTTGTCCGAGAATGCTTCGCTTGGCTTTGGAAAAAAAACTTCATTTTCGGCCTTGCAGTCGATGGATGTCACTTCATATTCTTATATTTATTTGTAGAAATGCAAATAAACATATATAGGAAGGAGGTACTGGTTGAATGTGCATGAGCGGTAATTCACATATAAATATACGATGTAGCCTATACGTTGGAGCATACTTGATGCATAAGCATCAATATGCTTGTAGCTTAACCGATAAGCTTGGGTTATGCGAAAGTATCAATCATCAATGCTGCGTACTCGATAATGCATTATGCACAAGATGGTGCATACCTTGCGAAAGTCTTTTGGCCTATACGGTCTAGACTTTGCTTGGCCTTTGGACTTGCAACGAAGTTGGAATCAAGGTTGGCTTTGCCTAAATAGGCTGAGATGAACTAAGGTCATTCTTGATCCCTTCAAGGTATGGGTTGGGTACATAGGTAACCGCAATGTAATGCATTGGGGTGCAGCACCTTGTCGCTCATATCATCTAATTTGGGAGATGATTACGACATTATGGTAACTCATATCATCTGGCTCGGCAATGCTAAGCAAGAGATGAATGTTGCTACACTTGATGGGATAGTTGCAATTACATTTGATGGATTGTTCATACTTCCTGGCAACCGTTATGCATGGAACGACATGTGCCTGGATGTTGCACCCTTGGCAAGAATAAGATAGATGCAGGCTCCAGCGCATGGTCGAAGCAGAATTGATGAAGCGAAAGTTTAGGCTTGAAATAGCCTATGTGTTGGTCTAAGGCATGAGTTAGGCCTGGACAAGGATTGTACTTAGGTGATGCTTGTCAAAGGCATTCACCATGGGCATTAATGGCCTTGCACCCTTTGTAGGTCAAGGGTGAGTTGGAACGATATGGATACTACGGTCTGAGTACCATGCTTGCAAAGCGTGTTTGGAAAGGAAAATATATCTGGAACGGTATAAACGTAGATGTAATGATGTGGGAAATACGTTTCGAGTATAACGCTTACAAGGCATGCTTGGAAAGCAAAAATTTACCTGCAATTTCCAGCGAGAAGTTAAGTTTAAGGTCCGATCACTCTCTTTCTAAGCCGCGCATCGGGGAGTTCTGTCCTGCCCAGCGCAGCGCGCCAGGAGGCGGAACTTTCCGGTCCGTGACAATTAGAATTCCCAGAATTGATACTAATCATTCTGAATATCAATCCGTGAGTAGTACAACTTGCTTCATTGACTTAGCAAGTCATTTGACCTGACTTGACTTAATCAAAACAATAGTGGCTTATGACTCCACTATTTCCACGAGATATCAAATACAACATGGGGGGATTCTCATTGGGGTATTGGTATGGCGGTCTACGATAATCTTGGGTGATGGCACCACCTCCATGGACAAGAAGGTAATAAGAAGTGGGCGGTTACAGAGAAGTTGAGAGGATGAGGAGTAGTGGTCAGACAGGTCTTCCATACTTTCTGGGCACCACCCCACTACAATCTCCATATTCATCACTTCTCCACCTCTCCCTAACTTCCACGACTTACGATAAATAAGTGTGTATCTTTGAACTATAATCAAATGATTCTCATATATTCAAAACAAGACAGACAAGATACTCAGACTGAAGAAACAAAAACCTACAGAATTAGAGATTCCTCTCAGAGAATCCATTTTCTTCTTCATACACTATCACATTGATATTTTCTCAACCTTCTTTGCTTCCCTCCCTTAAGACTTACCCAAATCCTTTCCATCTTTGTAATCAAAGCCATCGTAAATGGTCATTTCTTAGTTTAAGCTCGTCCTGTTCGAGCTTGATCTCTCGAACCTACTTGAAATTACCATTTTGCAATATATTTGTTTTCACCATAAAACAATTGGCGACCACATCGGGAGATCAACCTCTCAATTACAAAGCCAATTTTTAGTTATTTAAAATGGTGATCTTAGGTCTGAAGCAGTTTGATTTTTACCAAGCAAATGTATCAAATTATCAATTTGAGTAAGTATCATATCCTCATCCAATTTGGACCCGGTAGTTATTAGCCATGGCTCATCTCCTTAGGTACCCGTCAGTTAGTAGCTCATCCCCGTAGGGACCCGGTAATTATTAGCCTAAGTTCATCCCTTAGGGACCTGTCAGTTAATAGCTCATCCCCATAGGGATCCGACAGTTATTAGCCTTAGCTCATCTCCTTAAGGACCCATCAGTTAAATAGATATGATCTACTCAATAAGGAGTTAATAATCATTTTCTATCTCGATGGTATGAACTGTCACCATGTACAACAACCATCCCTCTCAGATGATATGAATTACCTTGAACATCAACAATCACCTTTATCTCATTAAGTGATATATGAACAAGCATGTAACAATCACCTCTTTAACTCTCGTTAGATAATATGAACTACCGATAGGGTCGCAATCATCTATATCGCACGTGTTGATCAGATAAATGATATGAATTACCTAGAATGGTAATAATTGAGGTGACTAGTATTCAAAGATCTGTGCTAGCTTTTTAGGCATAAAAGCTAATGTGTTAATCGTCTCAGGAGCAAGGCCAATATGCGTAGATTCTAGCACGCATCAATTATGTTAGGGCTAGAAAGCTAGTGTCAAGGACGTTTGAAGTTAGCCCTTCTCAAAGAAGCCAACTAGGTCAAGGAAAGTTAGCATCAATGTGCTAGCACCAATGCACTTGCTTCCAAGGGCGCTTGCGCAAAGTCACTTGGCCAATGACGCTCTAAGCTGGGACACACTTGAAAAGGACGTGTTAGGCCATGAAAGCAGTAACTAGGGATGGGTTAGGCATGAATTCACTATCCATGGAAGTGCTAAGGCCATGGACGCATCAACGCTAGGCACTCATCAGCGCTAAGGAGCGCATCAGGCTAGGGAACGCATCAGCGCCAGGGACGCATCAGTTAGGGATGCTAAAGCTAGGGACGCATCAGCGCCATGGACGCTAAGCTAGGACGCATCAGGCTAGGGCTAAGGTGTTAAGGCCATGGTCATTATTAGATGGGATGCTAGCGCCATGAAGTCTTGCTTGAGGACACGCTAAGATAAGATATGCTTGGCCAAGAGGAGTTAGCGCTTTTAGCGCTAGGGTGGCGCACTAATGTCGATGTGGTACTAAGCCAAACAATGGGTGCTAGCCTGACGCTAATATGAGAAAAGGCTAGGTTTAGCCTATCTTAGAGGAACAATGTGTCTTTTAAGGCATTGCTCCTTGTTTATGGCGCGTCTAAGAGAAGTGGCGCATAAATCACGGCTTACCTTTGAGCAAAGCGCTAAAGTAGCATATTTGAGCTCAGAAGAGCAATTTGAGAAGAGTTTGTTGTAAACGAAGCGTTAATATAGAGTATATTTTGGGGTTTATCCATTAGCTATTCCCGAATTCGATAGATGTTACCGGAACATCGATGCGCACTCGAGACAAGTTCAAGGAATTCAGCTGTGGAATTTATGCGACTTGAGACTAGTTCGATATGGCATAAATATTATGAGTATTGAGGAGGCTGCGCGACCAGTTTAGAACGTTTTTAGAGAATCTATATTCTTAATTCGCTTGCGGAAAATAAGTAGAAATACAATATTTAATGTTTTGTTATAGAGCCAGGCATATGCGCATAAATACTCACATATCCTTTTATAGTCTTGTTGCTTAGCATAGGGTAATTTTACAATTATATCCCTTGTAAAAAACTTACCATCTACACTATTGCATATTAGTTTTGCTCGTTCCCTAGAGATCAATTTTACATAAGTGGTCTAAATCTATGAAGGACACGCAATAAAACAAAACAATAAGTCTAACAACACCGAATTACCAAATGTAAACATATTCATTAGCTTTTCGACTAATATATATTATCCGCCATGATATTTTATCTACGAGATAAGTAACAAATGAAATCCATCTTACAAAGTTAGTGTTCGTGACCAGTATTCAAAGATCTGTACTAGCATATATTTAGTAATCCAAATAGTTAGATAAAATAGGTCTATTACCCAAATATCCTTAAAACACGACTCTAATGGACAAGTAAACATTATGGATGAGTGAGATGGACACTAAAATACCTATACAATTATATCCCTTATCTTTATGTTTATTCTTTTTTTTATTTTTTCTCTCTCCTTTTAAAAAACAAACCATAAAAAAATTCATAACTTACAAATTATATATCCAATTTTAATAAAACTTATATTTTTGAAAAGGGTTTTAAATTATCTACAAAATAAAATCCATTTTTGATAGTATGTACGAAAATATTTTTTCGATAAAAAAATAACTAGGATGAAACCGGTTACATCCTGGCTTAAACTTAAATTGAAAAAATAATTCAAAAAATAGCTAGGATGAAACTGGATGCATCCTGTCTTAAACTAAAAAAAATAATTATTTAAAAATTAATAGGATGCAACCAGTTTCAACATAAAAATAAATAAATATCTAATATGCAGATGAAACCAGATACATCCTGACGAAAATATGTTTCTTTGTCAGAATAGCAGGATGAAGCCAGATACACCGTGAAGAAAAAATATATTTTTAACAAAATATGCAGGATGAAACTAGTTTCATTCAAGTTTAATTTATGAAGAATATGATGTAAGGTGGATGTTTGATTTTGTTAGAATATGTAGGATGAAACTGGTTTCGCTCTAGCCAAAACCTGTTTTATTCTAGATAAATCTTGGTTCATTCTAATTTAAAGCAGGGTGCACCCAGATTCATCCTAGTTTAAATCCTAATAAAAAACTATGTTTCTTTGTCATAAAAATAAATAAATATATCCAACATATTGATTTAGCTTGAGAGAAATTTATAATTAGAGGATAATCACTCTCGTAAGTGTCAATAGATGTGGTTGGAGCATGATGAAGGTTTACAACCACTACTTCTGCAACGTTGTTACCACCACCATTGCTAAGTGGTGCCTATATTAACTGCAAATCATCTTTATCAAATACTTTGCCACACCTCCACTTCCATAAGTGTCATAGAACAAAACTTGCATGAGTTGTAAATTTTGACTGACAAACTCTATTATTACCATTTGTATCAAACCAACTGGCTATCAATTCTTTCACCTGCAGACCATCCACATTTCCTGCAATATTTAGATTTACACCAAAACAAACTCTTTTAGTAATCTGACACTCAAGTAGAAGATGGTTAACAATTTCAATTTTTGTAGAACAAAGATGACAAGTTTCTGGAACATCAGGCACATATCTAACTATCGTACTTCTTATAGGTAAGCAATCATTAACACACTTCCATAGGAAGTGTTTTAATTTTAGGCGAATATATGCTTTCCAGAATCTTTTCCATGGGAAACTAACTTGATCAACACTATGAACAACACTAGTAACAGTTATGTATGCAGAATTAACTGTGAACACACTATTATAGGCAGGATACTATCTAAGCATATCAACACCATCAGTTGGAATTCTAATAGCACATATTTTCCTAACAGTGTGATCATCAAAAAGAGTATTAAGAATATCAAGATTCCACCTGCACTCACCTAGCACAATCAGTTGACTAACAATTTGTATTTTAGCAGAAGCAAAAGTAGAATCAAAAGTAGTATCCAAATCAGGTACCGATCTTTCCTTCCAAATATGAATTTTCTTACCATCTCTAACCTCCCAACAACAATTGAGCTTAACAACTTCTAAACCTCTACAAATACCTTTCCACACCCATGACCCATTATTTTCATTCACATGATGGAGAGGATTGCTATCCGGGAAATATTTATGCTTGTATATGGTAGCCCACAGAGCATCATACTCTGTAACCATCCTCGAAGCCAGCTTAGTAAGCTAGGTAATATTAAGAAAATCAGTTTTTTAATATTAAGACCTCTTAATTCAATAGGTAAAGTAATTTTATCCCAACTTCTAAGATAAAGACCTCTAGTATTACCATTTTTATTCCACCAAATTTCATATATATAGCATCTAACATATCAGTCATTTTCTTGGGCATTGGGAAAACAACTAGATGATATGTAGATAGACATCCCAATACAGATTGGGTAAGCACAGTCCTACCAGGCTGATTAAGATATTTGTTCTTCCAAGTATCTAGTCTATTATCAAAACTATCTATTAAATAACCAAATGTTTCCATCTTGTTCATCTGAATAAGCAAAGGAACACCTAGATATTTTTCCTGCAAACCAAGTTTCTTTATATTCAAGATTTCAGTTATTTTGGCCTTAATACTCAAATCTGTTTTTGGGCTAAAAGCAATACCTGACTTTTCAAAATTAATTGAATGACCAGAGTATGTACTAAAAAACTTCAATAAACTTTCCAGGATTTTAGCTCCCTTTACAGTTGCTTTGTAAAAACCAAGCAATCATCTGCAAAAAACAAATGGCTAACAGAAGAGCATGAGTTAGTAATTTTAATTCCTTGAATATTATGATCATTCTCAGACTTCAGAAGCATCCTAGACAACACATCCATACATATAATAAAAAAGTAGGGAGACAAGGGATCTCCCTGCCTCAGACCCCTAGTTGGATAGAAGACCTCCCAGGACTACCATTTAGCAAAATAAAGCTAGAAACAGTGGTGATACACTGCTCTATTATTTTACACCAATGATCATTAAATCCAAGTTGTTTAAAAATACTTATCATAAAGCCCCACTCGATTATGTCAAAAGCTTTTGATATCCAATTTAAGGGCCATGAGCCCATTTTTGGATCTATTTTTTCTCATCATATCAATAATCTCATGGGCAATAACTATATTGTCAGTTATTTGCCTAGAGGACAAGAAGGATGCCTGATAAGGACTTATGAACATATCCGTCACAGTTTTTAGTTCTAGAAAGGATTTTAGAGATTATCTTATAACTCACATTACTTAGACTGGTAGGTCTATAGTCAGATGAGGTTCTTGGAGTGCTAACTTTAGGGATAAGAGTTATTAAGCTATGATTCATCTGTTTCAACATATAGCCAGAATTGAAAAAAGTCTTTACCATTTTAATAGTATCATTCCCAAAAACATCCCATTTTTTGTGATAGAATCTGGGTGGATATCCATCAGGGCCTGGGGATGTCCATGGTTGCATCTGCAAAACAATCCCTTTAATTTCCTCATTAGAAGGAATTTGGGTGAGAAAGTTATTCTCTTCAGCCGTGATACAAGGGTTCAGAACCTGCAAAAACTCAGAGGCATTAAGAGGATTAGTAGTTTTGTCAATAGTTATAGAATGGTCCCTTAGTTCTCTAGCTATCATATCTCTATCATTCAACCACACACCCGCATTACTTTGAATACAATCAATTTGGGTTCTTCTCTTCCTAAATTTCACTTTATCATGGAAATATTTTGTGTTCTTATCATCAAAGGTTAAGACATTCTCTTTAGCCCTTTGCATGTAGTATTCTTGCCTAACACCATACAATTGTTTCAGCCTGTCTTCTAGCCCTTCAACATGGTTATTTCTTATGTTCCCAACAGTAGCAGCAGCAAGATGAGCATGTAAATATCTGATTTGAGTTTGAATGTTGCCAAATGTATTATGATTCCATTGCCTAAGAGATATTTTTAAATTATATAAGCATTTAGAATGTTTGAAAGCATAAGAACCATTTACATTAGTACTCCAATTACCAGATATAACATCCTGCAAGTATTATTATCCAACACTTATTAAATCTCATGGGCTTCCTAGATGGGTTATCATTTCTAGCACTGACAAAAAGAATAGGGAGATGGTCAATACCTATACTTACTAGGTGATAAACAATAGTATGAAGAAAGAGGTTAAACCAAGCATCATTAACAAGAGCTCTATCAAGCCTTTCCATCTTTCCTTCTATTAGACCAAGTAAAGAGATTGCCAATAAAATTTATATTTCTGCGCTCTAACCAATCAATGTGATCATCAACATCATCAAGATGTGTCTGAGAAAGTCTATTACCCCCTTGTTTTTCCTCTTGTTTAGGTCCTCTAAGTAGGTCCATTGCCTCACCCACCCTTCATCAGTAAGGGCACCATAATGCAATTCAGTAAAGTCTTACCACTCCTAGCATCCATATCAACAAGCACGGAAATAAAGTTGCAATTCATGTCCATAAATTGAATAGTTATAGCATCTTTATAAAGCAAACATAACCCTCCAGCCAAACTATTGGTTCCACATACAAGAAATTAGGAAAGTTGAATTGTCTAGTATATTTGGACATTTTCTGACTTTTAGTCTTAGTTTCAGAAAGCAATATAATGTCTGGGTCATTTGAGATAATCAACTCTCTCAAGTATTACCTAGTATGCTTGTTTCCAAAACCTTGGACATTCCAAGCTAGAACCTTCATTGTTCCAAAGTTACACAATATAGTCCTGATGCTATGCCTAAAATCAAAAAAGAAAATATAGGATCTTAAGAACCAGTAATTACAAGATCTAACAAAATTAACAAAACTAACTTTAAACCCTTTGAACCTCAAATCACTTCTAAGATTAAAAAAAGACTTTTGAGTTAGGGAATTCAAAAACCAAATTGAAAATTCCAAGAAGGGAGATTCGTAAAAACCTGATTTGCCGTGATTAGTTGTGCTCCAGTGGTTTTATTTGTTCTTTCTGATGTGCTCTTATAGTATCCCTCATTATCCATTCCTAGCATGGGTACATCAGTCTCATCATGGATTATAATGTTACTAGTCTTCTTTCCTGCTTCACCTCTCTCATCAGAAACATTGGTAGCAATCACAGTTCCTTGATTATTGAAATTGGAATTTTGGCTAGAACTAGGGTTGTACAAAGGATGTTTTGAATTAGAAGATGATCCCCCTGTTCACTATTTTCACCTCTTATTCTTTTGTTACTACGATGGGCCTCTTCAAATTTTGCAACATCTTCAAGCTCATTTCCACTTTCATTAAACCCATCAGTCATGTTATGAAGGTTACCCTCACTTTGTTTCTCCGCTGCTTTAAGGATTTGGTCACATTCTACACTATAGGCATCATACTCTTCCACTGTCATTCGATCAATATAGTGTTGATGGGAAAAGTCCCCACACTCTTCTTCATTTTGCTCAATAACATAACATTCTGGACAGATTTTACGTGGCTGTTTCTCATAGTAGTACCTGACCCAAACATTTTCACTTGCTGCAGTTGGTAGCCATGTTCCTCTTTTTAGAGGCGTTTCCAGATCAATCTCAATCCTTGATTTGATAAGCTTTCCTTTTAATGGATGACAATTTGGTGGATCAATTTCTATCTCCTTTCCAATGTCCTGAATCAACTTTCTTATTATTCATTTATCCAAATGATCCAAACGGAGTTCTTTAAAATGAACCCAGGAAACTTGATGTTTGAAATCATATTCTTTAGTTGGACAGATTTTTCATAATTACGGAGAACCAGTAAGTATCCTTGAATAGCCCAGGGAACTTGTTGCAACACAGCCTGATGATATTCCTTGTTTTTAAACTTAAACACAAACAGATTAACACCTTCACGCTTAATCTCCACATTTCTGTATTTCCTCCACATTATGTTAACCTCTTTTTGAACATCCTGAACTTCAACTTCATCTTTCACAATGATTTTCCCTATTAAACTATTAGACCACTGAGTTGCAGCCTTATCAACTTCTTCAAATATTACTAATTGCTTCCTTTGTACAGATTTCCTGACCCCATTACCAATCGAAGCTCCTTTCATCTTTTGAGCTAACATTGCAATCTGGTTTTGAGAGTTGGCTGACATGTTAGATTTTATGGTTTCAATGTAGCCGAAATAGTTGAAAATAGGGTTGAAAAGTTTTGGTTTACGTATAATAAGCTTTTTAGGGTTTCCTAAAAAAAGGTTGGTATTGACAAATCAGGGATTGAGAGAATCGATCAGATTAATAAGGCTCAATTTTAGTTGAAATTTTTTCAAATTTTTGAAATTCCCTTAATTGCGCTTTAATTTTCTGTAGATTACCAAAATTAACCTTACTGAAATTCCTTCAAGTGATGAAGAAGCTAACCATGAAAGAACTTTTTGAATTTCTGTGATTGCTGTGATTCTTAGAGGTTTGCAAAATCACTGCTTCATAGGTGATCAGACTAAATAACAATATTATTATTATTAGCACAACTGCTGATAGTACCTTCCATTTTCTGATATAGCTCATTGCTACACAAAGAATGTTTTGTAAACACAAATGATAAATCCAGATTCTTAGCACAACTGCTTTCATTACCACAACTGGTACCACCACTAAAGCAACAACTAAACACAGGTAAATCACTAAGAAGATTAGTTAGTCATGACAAATGAAACTCCTGTTTTTAAAATTTCTAAATAAGATCTTTAATTGGAAAATATCAAAACGTTAACAAAATTGAAAAAGAAAGAAAAGAGAAGAGAAATCAAACTTTATCAAGACTGTTGCCTCTTCTTGCTAGTTAGGAAAGGAGGAGGAGAATCCAGGTGGATCTTCCTGCTACTCTCAAGACACTTTGATCTGGCCGAGGTCCATTCAAGGACTATCAATCAGATAAGCAGCTCTCGGTTTGAACTAAGGCAGACATACAATTTTAGGTACTAAAATTTCTTATTGAGAAATTTACAAGTGTTAAAAACACTCGATTATAAGACTTTTAGGAACTATAAATATATAGTTTGACTAAAGGGTTAAGTTAAACCCGAGAAAAAGTTTTGGGGTCTCACACAAATCCTCTTTCTCAACTAAATAAATTAACCCCTCCAACAGATTCAAATCAGTAACAATCAACCTCCATTCTTCCTTGTTCTTCCAAAACAGAATCGAGCTTCAATCTCAGAATTCCCCGAATCTCAACAGTAACAACCTTTTCTCCTTCTTCGATCTTGAACCACTTCTTACCCCAGATTCAGTGGTAACACCATCTTCTCCATTGGCTTAAAGTTAATTCATAGAACAACAGTGGTGAATATCTATATTATTTCCCTCAAACTCTCGCTACCTGCCTTTCTTCCTTTTCTCATCAATATTTCGCTCACCTAGATCACAAAATCGTCTTCTAAGAGCATCTGCAATCGTCGGTCAAATGTGGGATCAAAGATTAAATTTGATCGATGATCGGTGAATTCGTCCCACAGCCGTGCGATTAGATATAGGATTTAATCGATGAAAATCAATGTTCAGGATTAAAAGTGATCGCTGATCGACGATTAAAAGTTATAGTCGAGCGAAACTCTACTGTCTCGCTTGTGAACAAACGACGGACCAACATTTCGCTTAAAAACACGGGCGAAGAGTTGACATTTCGCCAACTCAAGCGGAATACTAATGTTTCGCTTGCTGTGACGAGAACCCAGCAGCTCGCATACACATAAGCGAATAGCTGACATTTAGTATGTTGTCGTTGATATGTTACCGTTGGTTAGTATAACGGATATATTTTTACCCTATATATATGGGATACTAGACCAATGGTATTTTTCTAAACTCATTCATTGTGTATTTGAAAATTCTAAAGTTCATTCTTATTTAATAAGTTTGGAAATCGGTTGGAATTATGGCGCCATCAAAACCACGAGGTCCAAAATTTTCGTCTTTTGAAGATGTTACGATGTGTACAATTCATTTCTCAATTTCTCAAGATTGTAACATTGGTACCGATCAATGTGAAGAACAATTATGGTCACGTATACTATGTCGGATGAAAGAAGCTATACCTTCTATGGCATCACGTAGTTGGACCTCCCTTCAGAAACGATTTCAAATTATAAGTAAAGATGTGGCGCTTATGTCTGCAAAGGAGGCTGAAGTAGAAAGGGAACATCATACTGGATGGGGGCCCGAAAATAAGGTAACTACTCATTTAATTATGCTTATTACATTAATCTATATGATTGTATATCCTTTAACAAATTGAATTGAAACACCAGATTGCAGAAGTACGTAGGCTTTTCAAGGAAGCAACTGGTCGAAGTTTAAGCATGAAGATTGCTACACAGTTATGTTAGATAATATTAAATATTCTAGAAGGTCGACAGCTTTTTTCGATTCATCACAAGCAGAGTCTGATTACGACAACGAATCTCTGGACGTACAGGACACACCGGACTTAAGCCTAGATGGTCCAGTGCCTATGAAAACCTTGGAGATATCCCTAACATATTAATCCGTCTGATGGGGAAAAAAGAGGCGAAACGACAGAAGACAAAGGGGAAGGCAAAATTTACTGAACAACAGGAAATGATGCAAAATATTTATAGAGAGCAACAAAACTTCAACGCCAAATATACGGAACAAAGAGAAATGAAGATGGCACAAAGAGAATCTGAGTTTGCAGCAAAATTAGATTAATCAAAGGAAAAGTTTGCAGCAACACAAGCTAGGCAAGAAGCAGAAGAGGAATTTCGTATAATGACGATGGATATCTCCCAAATGGATGATGTATCAAGACAGTACATCGAACTTAGGAAGGGAGAAATTTTGAAGAAAAGATTAAACCAATCATAGAGGCCATTATTATTTACCATTTTCATATTAAGTTTGAATTTTGACGAATTTATTTAGAATTTTCAGTTTAGTTTTTAATCAATAAATTTTTATGTTTTTAACGTCTCCTAATTTAAATTAAAAATTAAATTTAGAATTATTTTTTAAAATTACTTCAAATACTAGATGGACTCGAAAGATCAATTAAAATATAACGCGACTAATAAGTAAAGATAAGATGACTCTCGCTTTAATCGCGGGTACACTAACAAAAAATTTACCCCCAAAGCACATATAAAAGTTCACTCTTCCCCAACAGATGACCATATGTGTTCGATCAAGTCATTTCTCAAACGAACCCCAGTTTGTTTATCGAATATTGCACGTCTGCGTTGGTCCTTCACCATTCTAGAAAGTTGAGCAGTGTTGTCCCTTGAAATAACAGCTGGAGCACCGTGGCTGCGTTGCTCATACTCATGAGGCCAATCACCGGGTATACGTTCATCCTCCACTATCATATTATGTAGAATAATGACAGTTTTCATTATATATGCTAACACGTCCGGATTCCACATTCGTGCGGGTTGTTTGATGATTGCAAATTGATTTTGTAGTACCCCGAACCCCCGTTCTACATCTTTTCGACAACCTTCCTGCGTAGCTAAAATTTTTTGTTTCTTTTGGGAATCTGGATGTTTAATCGTAGTCACAATAGTTGTTGTCTCTGGGTATATTCCATCCCCAAGATAATACCCCATATTGTATTGATTTCCATTGACTGAAAAGTTTACTGCAGGTGCTTTACCGTTGATAAGCTTTTTGAAGATATACGAACGGTTCATCACATTGATATCATTGTTTGAACCCGGCATAACAAAAAATGCATGCCAAAACCAAAGATCATACGACACCACTGCCTCCAGGATAATACTTTCGCTACCCTTGTACGCGGTATAAGCCCCTGATTCATCCGAAGGGCATTTGTCCCATTTCCAATGCATGCAATCAACACTACCAAGCATCCCTGGAAATCCCCTTTTTTGGTTCTCATCAAGAAGGATTTCAACATCACGCTGAGTTGGTGTCCGCAAATATTCAGCCTCGTACAATTGGACTATCACCCTGCAAAATCTACGAGTTGCTTCCAAAACTGTAGTTTCCCCAATACGTAAATACTCATCGATTGCATCCGTTGCACATCCCGTAAGCTAACATTCGAATTGCTGCAGTAATTTTTTGGTGCGGGGTTAATCCTAGAACACCACAAGCATCTCTTTTTTGAACAAATAACCATTTACCGCCACAACATCACCCAAAATACGGTTGAATAATTCTCGACGCATTCTGAATCTTCTACGAAATACATTTGGCGGAAACGTCGCGTTTCTGCAAAAATAATCTCTCCATAGACCTTTGGCACCTACATCACGTTGTCTTGGTATTTGTGTACGTGTATGTGGAGAGTTCATATTTGAAACCATTAAAACAGCACTGACTGCTAGGTTTTTACAGTTCAATGCAAGTAAACTTTCATCTGATGAGTAATAACTACTGTTATCATCATCGTCTAATGAAGCAGAAGAAGAAGAAGTAAAAGAAACATAATGAGGAAAACTAGATAGAGGAACCATAGTTGTCTATGTTATTTTGAGAGTTTGCCATTTTTTTGTTTTTGCAAAATTTTGAGTAAGAGATAATGATATTCTTGGTTTGTATTGATGGAGAAGCCAGTGCGGTAATTTATAATAGAATAGGAAAATTCAATTTTGAATATTGATATGACCAGACCCGGTCCACATTTCAATGGAAAAATCAGCTTTGCACATTGTCAGAGATATTAATTGTAAGTTGACAAGGCAATGAAAGGAATTGACAATACACCGTCCACATTTCAATGCAAAAATCAGTTTTCAACATTGTCAGAGATATTTTTTGTAAGTTGACAAGGCAAAGAAAGGAATTGACAATACACCGTCGACATTTCAATGCAAAAATCAGTTTTCAGCATTGTCAGAGATTTTTATTGTAAGTTGACAAGGCAATGAAAGGAATTGACAATACACCGTCCACATTTCAATGCAAAAATCAGTTTTCAACATTGTCAGAGATATTTATTGTAAGTTGACAAGGAAATGCAAGGAATTGACAATACACGGTCACCAATTCATAGAAAAACCAACTTTGAACATTGTCAGACATACTTAATTTTTTAAAATATCCTTTCATTGAATTGAAAATGCATACATTAAAAAGAGAATACATTAAATTAAATACAATATTTTAAATCAGTAGATTAAACTTAAACACTTACGGAAACTTATAATGAAACCTTAAGCATTGGCTTGTAGGAAGACGGGGACGACGTTCTTCACTTCCTGGTAGAATAATCAACACAAAAGGATTGTATTCTTCCATCACCCTAAGGATGTCGAAATGAGGTTTGTACATGAAATCAGAATGTTTACATCTGGTCCATTCCTCCAGAGATCTGGCAACAACTTCATCATCAGTTTCATTCCTAATTCTTCTTTCATTCACCTTGGCAGTTAAAGAAGAAAATTCTAGTACTTCCTTTGTAATTTCAACATATGGACAGAAAAGGCCTGCTTTGTTCCGGTTGTTGGGATTACCGGTTTCGTTACAAAAGTTCGCATGTGTAAGTTCCAACCATCGCATGCTCATAGAACCATTGATCCGACGTTCCTGACCCCTTGCTGGATAATGTAATACTATGTTTCGACATATGGATAAATCTTCTTCTAGAGTAAAATTGCTTGCATTAAGGGTAAAATTTTCGTAACCAGACATTGAAAACTAAAATATGGGAATAATGAAATGAGGATGATAGCTATAAAATTTTATTTATAGTGGTCTCAAATACAAATTATAACTGTTGATAAACGGTAACAATTAAAAACGGTAACAAAACGGTCAAAAAAGGGTAACAAAATTTGTTCAATCGTACTTTTTTGACAATACGCGGTGAGCATTTCAATGCAAAAATCAACGGCAAAATTAAAGAAAAAAATGTCAGAATTTGGAATATAGTTATGACAAAGTAATTGGTAATTTTGTCGTTCAACTAACAATTGAAATGTGATGTGACAATACCAAATGACATAAACGACCAAGTTAAAAAAAACAGAGCTTTTAATTTAACACTAAATCATAAAAAAAAAAAAATAAGTTATTTTAAAAGACAATCCAAATTTTAAAAATGTTTTCTTTAATCGGAGTTCGATCTTGGTGGAATAAACCGCGGGAAAGATGGTCTGACGTTCTGCGTTGGTCGAACTGTTGATGAAGATCCCGGAGGTGTTGTCATAGCATATGAGGCAAATCCAAGCGGTTGTCCTTGAAGAAATTGGGTAAGCTGCCTGGTCAACAAGGTATTCTAATCTTGGAGGTTGCTAATTTCAGCGGCTTTCTGACTACGAAAGTTGTTGAACTCAACTTCTTTGGCAATCAAGTAGTCCATCCGATCCTTAGTGTCAGCTAAGGTAAAATCACGCAACTCTTGCGTAAAATCAGCAAACTCTTGAACTAAATCATAAGCCGCCACCTGGGATGAAAATAAATTAGAATAACTACTGAAGCATTAGTGTAATCCGTATTCAATTTTTCAAGACTTTGTTGAAAACTTACATATGGTAGTTGTTGGGGGGGAGGAATGGGTACATGTTCACGACGCCGTGGGATGTTGTGTTTGATACGGTCACCATCATAGCCATACGTTTCAACCTCCCAATCGACTTGCGTGATATATTTGTAAATGTTGGTAACATGTCGCCAATATTCATAATAAACATCGTACTCCAAGACACGTACGTATTCACTAGCATTGACCTGAGATCTGGATGTCATGTCCTCAATCTTGTCGTCGACGAAGTTGGAAATGCTACTAGGGGGGTTTACAGGAATACCCCATGTTGGGTTGTTCTGCCTCCAACAACGATCTCCGAGATACATATTATGCTTTATCCAAGAAAATGACAATAAATAAATACCAAGCATTTCACAACAGTACGAGTTTAAAAAAAACGCAGTATGAGAAAAGGACTTGAAAACTCACGGTGCCAAGCCAGGTGAATGTAACCTTTTTTCCAGAGAGTTCTATAGCTTTGCGGCCAATTTCTTCTGGTAGATAGTTAACTGCATTCAGCCATGGTTGCCACGTCACGCACTCTACGGATAACTGGTTCAGTTCAGTCCTTGACCGAACTATGTCAACACCCTTCTTCCGGCTAGAGAACCACCTACGACATCTAGGCCATTCATTTTCACTTTGAGCCGGAAGGTTATTTGGACGACATATCCCCAGATATTCGTATCCCCAAAAACTACAACATAAATATATTCATTGGATTTAACAACATAGCAACCAAATTTTAAGAAAAAGAATTATGAATAACGTTAAATAAATTACCTCCAAAATTTGGAACGGCCCGGACACTGATTTTTGGCCCCTAGAAGTTGTGGCGAGAACCGAATACAATTTTGAAAATGCAGGACTACCCCAGTCGTACTGATCAACTTCATTTAGATTATCAAATGCAGCCAACCATCCTGCATCAATATAGGTTTTTGCATTTGGGAAAAAAAAATTTCCCAGAACATACATATAGAAGGCCCTCGCTACTCTATCAGCAAGACCACTATCATCGTTCGCCGCGTGCAAAGTATCTTTATCAAAATAGGTGGTCAAAAATTTGAGAGTTATTGCATCTGAAACCCACTGTTGCGGAACACCTTCTCTTTTGCATACCGCATTATCTTTCAGTTCAGGAAATATATTATCACGGACATATTCAAATTTGTACTTAGCTGGCTCATAAGGAATAGATCTCCCGACACCAATACTAAGGCCGGTCAACATAACCCAATCGAGGGGAGTGAACCTAAGCTTCCCAAAAGAGAAGTGAAATGTGTTTGTGGTATCCCAAAACCGCTCGACAATATAATCAATAAGAGCGTGGGATGAATCTACTACAGGTAGGGATAGTAATCTTCCCCAACCTCCCCTTTCTATTATATATTTGACCCTAGACGACTCCTTAGTAATACTATTGTACACCTATAGAACTGATTTAAGAGAACCACGATCGGCAAACCTGAAGTTGGCATCAGAAGAATATGTAATATTTTTCGAAACGTGTTCTTCCGTATCTTCGATAACGGTATAGTGTTCCAACCACGGAACATCTACTGACTCGGGGACCATATATTCAGGTTCAGAATCCTCTGCGATTTTAGCTTTTTTGGTTTTCTTCATTCTTCCAACCCATCTGGAAACAACATTGCTAGACATCTGGCCAAACAAAGAATAGAACATTGTCAAATGAAGAGTAAATCACCACAATGCATAAACAATTAAAATTAATTTAACACCAACCAAACATGTATATAATTGTCTATTTCCATATACATTTGTACCAAGAATTATACATAAAACATTCGAAAAATACATGCATCATTATCAAAATACAACAATCCCACCAATTATAACCAATCTCATTCAGATTACCCAATTACAAATACTTCCATACACATTTGTTTTTAAATTAAATCAAAATTAATTCATTTGATTTCTACACAACATGCTACATTCAACCAAAAATTAAACACAAACCCACTAAAATTAAACAACAACTTCATCTATTATATGTTCAATTTAACAAATATAAACAAAATTTTAAACCTAATTGATAACATGCACAAAAACCCTAATTAAATTCCCAATTTTATTATTAGAACACCAATTTCACAATTGTATAATCGATTTATAATATGGTAATTACATGATTAATCAAACAACATCTACAACCGAACTAACTGAAAAATTATCAAAATTTCATATCAAATTAAAAAAAATTAATTCAAATTTTTTTGTAGAAGATATCCTTGATTTCGCTTGGAAAATGTATGAGCGAAGTATGAAATTATGAAACAGGACCTTGGGTTCTCGGTGAATGATTTTAAGTTGGATAAATTGGGGATTTTTGGATGGTTGAGCGGCTAGAAGAAGGAGGAAGAACAAGGCAACAGGAGAAGACGATGTTGTTTGGAAGAAAATGCTAGGGTTTATATGGATGAAATAGACGGGCGAGAGGTTGGGCTATCGCCTCAGACCCAGCGAGACTCCTACTTCTCGCCCGTCTATTTCACCACACGTGTTATCCACACGTCCCACAGGCGAGATTTTGTTCTTCCGCTTCTGTACCAGAGACACCCCTGCATCTCGCCCGACTCAATTTTCACACGAGTTTTCCGCACAATACATAGACGACATCTTGGCCCCTCTCTTCGACCAGCGAAATACTGATGTTTCGCTTAGTTAGTGGGCGAAATGTTGGATTTTGCCTGTATGTTTTTTTATAGGCGGTAGAGCAGAATCTCGCTTGTACCAGGCGAACTATTAGTCTCTCGTCGGTATTTTCAAGCGATATCTTGATACTTCGCTTACGTTCAAGCGATGTCCTAGACCCTCGCTTGATCATACCCCGTTGTTTTTAAGACGGATCAAAGATCAAATTTTTTGATCTTTGATCGATGGGTATCATCACGTGACTGTGGATGCCCTAAAACCCTTGCTTTAATAAGAACAGACTACAGAGTCAACAGACTATAATTCTCAAAACCGAGAAGAAGATGTTATATTCTTTAGAATATACCACAAATAAACTGTGGTGACAAAATTTCCACGTCCCACTCTCTACTAGCTTCTAATTCACATGTTTGGCAAACACAAGAATTTGTTAACCCACTACACTGACTTGTCCATGAGATAATTATGGTGCTATCAACTGAACTTGTTAAGTTGTCTTGGTCCCGTGAGCAACCACATCGGTTATTATAGTCGCAAACACCAATTAAACTTCTAGCTTAACCGTTTATTTCTCCATTGATCGGAATTACTTATATTTACTATAAAATATTTAAAATAATAATATTAATCAGATAACGTGTCCTAACTAGTATACATATGGTATAATTATATCACACTTACGTGCTCATCATCTTTGTGATTTTCTCCCTCTAGAGGAGTAATTGGAACGAGTGCCATGTCGGGTTGGGGACGATACACTAAGTGATACATGGGAGGAAACTCATTTGTTTTATATTTCTATCTTTATCCTTTTAATTTTCTTAGTTCTCGTCAAGGCTGTTACATATCGGATTTCGGTTCGTACCGGTCGAGGGCGATACACTGGTACGCCGGTATATCGGGGAAATTTCGGTTCAAATATCGGTGAAATATCGGTCCATATATTTTATACCTATAATTTTATGAAAAAATACTAGTTCATATTTTATAATTATAAATATATTTTAACACGTTATAAGAAACGTTTTTTCACAAAGTTTAGAAAGAAAAACTAGTAATCATCTAAAATATATAGATCCATAGATTTCATACAAATTTCAAACTGGAAACATAAGAAAAACAAGAACAACTTCAAAGTTTATCGTCTAAAATGCTAATTAAACAAGGTTATTACAATTCTAATCGAAATCGTTAGATTAATTATAGATATTATCATATCCATATATAATTCTAAAATATGAGTAAAAATTGAAACCCTAAAACAAGGATTTTTTTAAAAAAAAAAATTAATTTTTTTTTTAAATTTTTAATTTTTTTTTTTTTAAATTTGATTTTTCAAAAATAAAAATAAAAATCGTCCATATCGGCCGTATCGGTCCATATCGGCCGATATTTCGGTCCATACCGGCCGATATTTCGGTCCATATCGGTTGATATTTCGGCCAAATATCGTTGGCCGAAATTTCGGATTTCGTCTTCGTTTCACCCCGAAATCCGAAATTTCGGCGAAATTTCGGCCATTTCGGCCGAAATTAACTACATAGGTTCTCGTATCATTATTTGATTTCTCATCTTATTGGAAGAGTCAATTTACATTGAGGACTATAACACTCCAAACTTTTGCTTGGGTTTAATCAAACCCATTAACCAAATTCTTAGAGTGCCTAAAAGTCTAATATTCAAGTGCATTTCATATTTTTTAAGTTATCCTTTAGTAATACTAATAGTGATGATCAGAAGATGTTATGAGAATTCTAAATATTTGAAGCATGTCTTCCATTGTCATTTAAGGAGCTAGTCAGGGGCTTTGTTAGTATTAAAACTAAAAGGAGGAGAATCAGAAGGGGAGCCGATTTCTTCTTCCTCCATTTTTCTCTCATTCCCTTTCTCTGTGACTCTCATTCCCTTCCTCTAGTGATTGAAAATTTAAGGAAAACCGAACTGAAGGTATACTTGAGTGAGCTATGTTGATATATGGATGTTGTTGAGTTGCTGATGTTGTTAATGTTGTTGTTTTGTAAGACATGGTGAGAAATACTTTTCATGTTCTTCAATATGGAAGTTGTTTAAAATAATCATTCTCACTTCTCAAATGATCGAGGTAGTTCTTAGCCATTAGTGGGTTTGTGTCAACACCATTATACACGATTTGATTAAACACTTTCTTAAATTTCTTCACTGATTTGAATTTGTCGTACACTTTAAAAGCATGTGTGTGCAATATGTGTCTGTAGAGAATGTGTGAGATAAGTGTGTGAGAAGTGTGATGTGTAAGTGTGTGAGAAGTGTGCTATGTAAGCTTCTAACAGAAGCATAAATACCCGTATGTCTTGTATCAGATATGTAATCTAATTCATTCTGTTTAATTCAATTTATTTTCACAATGTAGTTCTTCAAGCTCTATCATGGTATCAGAGCAGTCTGGCTTAACCGCTTCGATCCTTCTCTGCTGCTACCATTTTCGGTTCTTTTTCAATTTGCTCTCAATTTCATGTTCTCCGCTGCTACCAGTGATTTTCTCAAATTATGATCTGTTTCTGCTACATTCAATTGGTAATCTCGTTTTTCAAATCTGATTTATTTCCTCTTTGTTCATCATTTGATTACTAATAATTCACAACAATTGGTATTGACTCTCATACAATAATGCTTTCTGGTACTGTTCTTCCTAATCTTGTCTTTCAATTTTATTTGGTTCATATTTGAGATTCAATCTCATTTTCTTCTGATCTTTTAGATCCATCTCATGTAAGACTGAGTTGACTCAGCATTGATGTTTCTTATACATGTAAGACTGATGCTGTGCCATTAGCATTGTTTGTCAAATTCATATAAGACTGAATGATTTCAGCATTGATTCTATTTCCATGTAAGTCTGATGTTGTCCCATCAACATTGATGTGTCTTTTACATGTAAGACTTGTGAAAAGATCACCAGCATTGTTCATCAATTCCCGTAAGCCTGGTTTCAATCATACCAGCAGGATTTTTCACTCATTTTCAATCAACTTCAATTTCGGTTCTATCAATACTACTTCGGTTGGGTTGTTTTGTTGACTTTGTTGTTTTTCAATCAATTCTTTGCGGTGAATGATTTATTCACTCATCAAACTCTGCTTTCCTTTCCAATCTTTTCAAATTTCTCATCATTTCCTGATCTGATTTTGCTACTTTCAATTCTATTCTATTCTTATGGTTCCATGCCACATATTGTTGTTTCATTGGTTCTTTGTTAGTTGGTGTTCAATCTCTACTTTGGTTCATTTTCGAATTAGTCTTCATGATTTTGTTCTCAATTTCATCTTCTCATGGTTACCTTGATAGTGTGTGGTGTGTGTATTGTCTCTCTCATGCTACATAGCTTATAAGATGCAGTTAGTGAGTTTCTTTCTCACTTGTCAAACTCTGTATCCTATTAGTGGATTCCATTGTTTCTTTCCTGTTTTCGGTTTGGAAGTGAGTGGTTTTTCCTCAAGATTGATGGATAGTTGTATATCCATAATAAAGCCTAAGTCTAGTGCGCTAAGTGATTTATTTCGCTTGTCAAACTCTGTACTGTGCTTCTGATGTGTGTATATAAATAATGCAAGGTTACACTTGATGGTTTTCTTCTTCTTCTAGTTTCCAGTGCTTGTGCTTCAGAGAATTTGCTGGTTTAGTGGAGATGTTACTTCTACTCTTAGTATTAAATCAATTGTTGATGCGTCTAATTCCACTCACAATACTTTTGGTATGATGTTTTATGTACTTCTGGTTTGTGATTGTACTTCTGCTGGTAAGTGATCCTATATGGAGATACTTCACTTCTGACAGTTGTTTACTCATGATCTACGCATACAACCTTGTCTTCTCTCTCATGTTTTTTAACTTTTGTTATTGGTTCTCTATTATGCTGACACTTTATGGATGTGTGGATGCAACCTATCTTTAATTGCTTAGTTTTTTACATACAATGAAAGTGTTTTTAGAGGGAACATTGTACCAACAATACTCCTGTTGATGCAGAGACACTTGTATTCTCAAGGGGGATTGCCTGCAGAAGGCATGTTTCGATTTGCTGCAGAAAACAGTCAAGAAGCGTATGTTAGAGACTAATTAAACAGGGGAGTTGTGCCAAATGACATTGATGTGCACTGAATTGGCAGAAATTACAAAGGATTGGTTTAGAGAGCTGCCTACCGGGATTTTGGACCCTCTCCAACCTGAGCAGGTTATGCAGTGCCAATCAGAAACGGAATACACTGGACTAACAACACTCCTACCACCTACAGAAGCCTCCTTGTTGGATTGGGCCATCAACCTGATGGTTGATGTCATCCAAGAGGAACATCATAACAAGATCCAGCTCAGTTTCCATCGCTTTTATTATAGCAGCAGATTCAAATGACAGTATATGACAGTCGCATTATTATTTGTTTTTACTTTTGCTTTTGCTACTGAGTTTGTGAACATGAGGACCCAAGTGCTCTGTACCACCTTGCAATAGCCTCTTCTGATGACTCCAACATTTCTTCTGGTCATGGAGTGCAGATGATACTTAGTTTGCTGATGCTAGTACACAACACTTCACATCATGTGCAATCTCAAGTAGTCTTTTCAAACCTCCTTGAGCTTGAGGGAGGGTAAAAGCATGTGTGTGCAATGTGTGTGTGTAGAGAATGTGTGAGATAAGTGTGTGAGAAGTTGTGTAAGTATGTGATAAGTGTGCTATGTAAGCTTCTAACAGAAGCATAAATACCCGTCTGTCCTGTATCAGATATGTAATCTAATTCATTCTGTTCAATTCAATTCATTTTCATAATGTAGTTCTTCAAGCTCTATCACGCTTTTCCAACCTAGGGTCTTCTTAGAATTTGATGTTGAAATTTCAATTCAGGTGATTATAAAGCATGGAATAGTGGTAATTTATGTTAATTACAGTTCTATTTGTAAATTGATAAGATGAGGTTTCTAATTTTAGAACTAGGGTTTCTCATGTTAAGCTTTGAGGCTCTTACTGTCAAATTTCTAATTTATACATATATGGGCATCTCTGGATATAGATCTCTTGTTGTTGCTAAATTTGATTTGAGATAGATGATGGTACTCTAGCTTGGTATGTATGGATATTATTTTGATATAATTAAGATAAATCTCTTTAGATTTATGAAAATGCAGTGTGAGCTCTTTGCTAGTCTGTTCCAGTTAAGTTTCAAGGGAATCAAATGATACATCATTGTGTTTGAAAAAATGCTCGAAACAAGAGAAAAAGTTATTTCTTTACTTACATATATTATTTATGAACATTAACAGGATATCATTTGGAAGTAAATTAACTAGCTGGATCAAGGTTTTCTCTCTACAACTAAACTCCACGTACTTGTAATTTTTGTAGAGCTGCAGTCGTTTTTTTTTTGTGAAAATGCCTGGATGATTATTCTTACTACTTCGTGTTAATGGGATTTAGTCCACCATGCACTGATTCTATAGCATGTTTTGGTCAACTTAATTGAATCTAATTTTGGTTGCTTAATTATTACTCCGGTGTGATGAAAGATCAAGCGTGAATATTTGAAGTCCTTATAACTGTGCATTTTGGAATCCATAAACTAAAGAATCTCTCGTTCGTAATGGGATGTATGATTAATTGATAATTATTTAAAACTAAGATAAATTGTATTCATTTTATGAATTAACGAAATAAGTATGGTCTAAATGATACAGATGTGGGTTTTACCTCATTTTAATAACCGAGCTCCTCTAAGAAATGATACTAATTAATTTGTAGCCAATTTTTGATTAGTCTTCGGTTAAATTTAATATCAGATTTTGTTCATCTTAGGCCAAGAACTAATACTTTGAGTACAAGGGTCTTTTGACTTTAGATTTATCATTTCTAGCTTGTTTGACAATGAATAAGAATTTGATGAAGTCTTATCTATTTGTTAAAAGACCTGAACTAATATGTTGAATAATTTACCTCTTCTATTGACAAGCAAGCTGCTTGGAATACGTTCGATGAAATTGCTAATACTCATGTCGTTTACATTGACTGCATATATATATAATTGTAGATGTTTTGTATTGGTTCTGTATCTGTAGATATTGTTACCATATGAAAATGGATGAGTATATCGTAGTGGTTATAGTTTATTGTGTAAAGGGATTAAGCTTGCTGCCATAGCCTCTTGTTGTTGATCCAAGGGTTATTTCCCGAAGTGGTAACGGATAGAGATTGATGGTTTGAATGTGCTACATGTTTTTGTCGCATTAACATTTAAGATTGTGTAAATTAGTCAGTGGCGTTCATTTCTTGTTGGAACGCTTTAGTCAAAAACTACTCATACGGTGCTTTAATCAACAACTTGGCTAAGTAGCTTTGTGTGTTGGTCCTATGTAATTTGATATTGCCATTTTGAATCGTGTTTACACTAGACAGTTTGGTGTTGTTATTCTTGTTTTTACTTTGTTTGGAAATAAAAAGAAGTATGTGGGTTTTTAGTTGTGCAAGTGTGTATCATACTAGTGCTGATACGGAGGGTACGGACCTTTGCTTTATAGCTTATATTGGAATTTGTGAATGTTGCTTGATCTATGCTAGTGTTGTTTTTGGAGTTCAGCAGTAATTAGATTCAAATGTATTGCATGTTCATATCTCAGGTGGGCTAGTAATATTTTTGCATAACGCTATTCTTGACATCACGAAAGTGCTTGAGTTAGCAATTATGATCCCAGTAGTTAATCATGCATGTTACTCCCTCCGTTTTAATAAAAGTATTATTATCATTCTTTTTATTTTAACCTAAAAATAGACCAAAATAAAAAAATGATAGTAATATTTTTGTTGAAACAAAGATAGTATTTTATATTATTAAATATGATTTTCGTTCTCTGATCACCCGATTAAAATTGGGTGTACTGATGACATGCATGTGAGATATATTAATGCCTAAGCCTTCTTTCTTTTGTATTACATGGGGTGCTAGTGATAGGGGAAATTGTAATTATGTTAGCCTTCATTATAAAAGCTTTTATTTATTTATCCAAATACTGATACGATTGTCTATCTGCAATTGTATTTTCCCCAGACGGCGAAAAGGGTAGTGGCTTCCATTTTTGGAATGTTGACTGAAACAACTATAGATACATATTTTGATTTTGCTTGTAATATTTCTTATTTACTGTCAGCAAGTGTGATTGCATTTTATAGGAATTTCAATCTACGGTAGATCTAGTTGGTACCATTAAATGGAATTTTTATTATGTTTGGATCAATCAATTGCTTTTTCTTGCGCATGAGAACGGATTGGTGGTTTCACTTACAAAATGTGTATAAATTTAAGTATTTTCATTTATGGTTTCGTATGGGCATCTAAAAAGTCTTACATGTTTCATCCATTTTGTATTTTTATGTGTTTATTCTCATCATAATTATTTACTCTTTGCTAGCTATATACTTATAACATCTTGGGAAATGTGATTGTATTTGATTTGATACCGATATGATAAGTTGGGGATAATTGTTGCTATGCTATTCATATTATCCATTATAAGAAATAATTGCTACCTAAACAGGTCGGGTAGTTCATATTATTTAGTAAGAGAAAGTTGTTATTATTGTAGGAAGTTTGTACTATCTAAATAAAGCAATGATGAACTACGATCGTACTTGATCCCTTCTCAAAGGAGGGTACGTAGGCAGCCGTATAACGGTTCAACGCAACTTTGTGATGTTGTTCATATCATCAAAAAAGAGTTGGTTACTGCTTGGTAGTTCATACCATCTATTCAGAGATGATTGCAACCTTCGCAGTATATGTATATCGTTTATAAGAGGTAGTTGCAGTACTAGTTGTTCATACTACCTAATGAAGAGATGATTGTTGTTTTCCAATTCATATCATTTGGTAAAAATGTGAGATAAAAGATGATTATTACCAATCAAGGTAATTCATATCGTTTGTCCTAGTATTTGAGATGGGAGATGATTGTTACCATTCAAGGTAATTTATATCATCTGAGAATTAATGATTATTGCTATAGGGCCAGTTCATAACATCGATCAGGAAGTGATTATTAACTCTTTTGAGTAGTTCATATCATTTGAAAAAGATGGTATGTTGGGCTTGACATAGTACTGTGAATTGCCAGGTCTATTGGGGCTCCCACCTATGGTTGGCTACCCGGAAGACTGTTAGCTGTAACGGTGGTTGGTATCCGATTACCCTGACATTGGCACTAACCATCCCTCACCCGTTTGATACGTTGTGTGTTGTTAGGCCTTAATTGGCTCTCGCCTACGGGTAGGCAACCCGGAAGACCATTAGATGTAACGGTGGCTGGTATCCGACTACTCTGGCAGGAGATATTGTATTTTCATAATAAAACGATGGAAATCATATGTAGGATTCGATGACCCTTGAAATATAAAAGTTATGTTTGCATGCTTATAAAATAATTTGGGATAAATCGATGAACATTACCTATTTCCTACCTCCCAAATCCCTAAATCTTATCCCAACTACACAAATCAGATTTTATAGAACTCTTTTAGATTGGATAAACAAAACTCACGTTATTATTTTCCCAAAGTAAAATAATCTATTAATATAAAATTATTAAATTTGGTGATAATTAATTACAATGAAAACCTAATTAAAACACTCAGAATTAATAAAAATTATATGTTCTCTTGGTATATAAATTTTAATCATTTACTTTGTATCAATCGCATCAATATAAAAATTAAAAGTCCAACATATATTCGTGTTCAATTGATTGATGAAGACAGTAGAAAACTGATCTCCTATACTGCGATCACAATTATGGACTCATTTTCATCTATGTCTTTTCTTCTAGCTACATACTTGCCATAAATGTGCAAAAACTTTCATGTTTTTGTCTTGTTGTCCCGTATTAAAATCTGCAAAAATTGATCACCTATTCGAAACTTATACAAAATCTAGGGTTAAGTACTGAAACATGGTTTTAAGTTACACAGAGGAGATAATATCTCTATAGAAACTTAAATTGATCACTTCACGACTACTAATCATGTTCTTTATCTCTGTGTATGTTTTACATGCAAATCAAAGTTTAATTTAACATATATATGTGGATAGTTCACATCTCTGGATGTTCTTTATACATATATGAGTCTCAAAAAGATAATTTCAATACAGAGGATTCCGATTTGAGAGAGGGGAAGAACCAAGAAGGAAAACGATGGTAGAAGAAGATGAAGATTACCCCTAGAATGTAATAAGGTGAGTTTTGTTTACCCAACCTAGAAATAGTTAATAAAAATTAATTTGTATGGTTTGGATGGGATTTAGGAAAAGTGGAGATGGGAAATAGGTAAAACCAATCAAATTGGTCAGAATAATTTGAAAATATGGTTTCTCAAGTGGCGTGTCAAAAAGTTGGAGTTTCCCAAGAGGACCGAATCTCGACCCATTAAAAGAAAACAAAATTCTGGTTCGTCACAAGGACAATGTTGATTTTAAGTGTGGGGAAGTATATGCATATATAATTACTGCATATAGAGTTTTAATCTTTAGTTTAGTTTCACTTTCTAGGGTAAGTTCTTCAATTTTAGATTTTTTTTTTCATGAAACCCTCCAACTTTTTGTGATTTTAGAGACACATACTATACTTTTAGCTAAGTTTACATACGGAATTCTTGTCGAATTAATAGAACTTAGAATGACTTGAGAACACTACACTTAGGTGTTCTTAATTTTGAGAGAGTAATTGTGATGAATATAACCATGCCGGTGAAAATTAGGTGATAAGAATGGTTACATTAGTAGAGTTAATGAATCATTAGTGGAGACTACCTAATGAGTGAGACAACAAACCTTCAACATTATTTTATAAAGTGTTTCATCTGCACTAACTCCGAGTTGAATAATAAGCCACTCAACCTCGCACCCCTTCAACACTTTTCGATGTATTGAGTGCTAATTTTGTCAATCATGAGGGTAGCATTAGAATTACAAATAAACCTCATTAAATCTTGAAGTCTGAATTGCAATTAGCACCACTCTCTCAAAGCGGTGACCATAGAAAAATACCACCGTCATCCACAAGTGAAGCAATATCAAATATATGAAAAAGTTGAGGACGTTTAAGGTTTACAAGCAACAAAAGGAAGAGCGAAATTGTATATCCAAAGTGAAAAAGAAAGAAAAGCAAAAAGATATGAATATTTGAAGTTTATGATACCAAGACAATATTAAAGTTGTGAAGAGTTAATTACTAAAGTTGATATTTATTCATAAGATAAAAGGACGCGGAGAATAAGAGATCTATAAATAAGTTTCAGAACAAAAGGTATTGAAAAAAAAAGTGCAAGTTTTAAAACTTCCACGAAGTTCGAAAGTTTATCATCAAGAGTTGAAGCCTAAGACAAAGATGTTTCTATTGGACGCTGTAAGAGTGGTGTTGACTGTAGATTGGATAAGAAAGTGAGTGCGCATTCTCATCCTTACATATGGTTGATTTCATTTCTTTGAGATCATCAGAAATCGAAAATAAACGTCATGTTTTTGTGTGTAAGTATTCTATTTTTTCCTTTCTCACACACATGTGTGACCCAGTTCTAGCGTTTTTTTGAGTGACCAACCAGTGAGGTAGAAGTCGAGGCTAAATGCTTATTGGTTGCTCTCAAAGTTGTTTTCCATCGTAAGCAGAAGGAATCACTTGCATTGATTTAAAACAAAACTCTCTCACTTTCATCGATTAAGCGTATTTAAATTTAAAACTTTCTCCTGTACTTCTAACTTCTTGACATTAGGTGGAGATATTTGATATCCTCGTAGATGGTTATATGCTTACGGCTTTGTAGTAAATAGAAGTTGGAATAAATTTTATAGGTATATATTCTGTAAACCCTCACGAGACTATACTCGTCTTCTAGGGATACCTAGAGATTCAAATTCTTTTTGCACATGCTAAGTCTAACCGTGATTCCTACGAAAGATTGCTAGGTTAGTTTAGATAAGTCGTTTGCTCGAGGACTAGCAAAAGCTAAGTGTGGGGGAATTTGATATGCGTCTAATTTACATGATTTTAAAACCATTTACATACTTATTTTAGTTATATTTCTTATATTCTACCTTGTATTAGTTTTTTTTTATATTTTATTTGTTTCTCTAGGTGAATCATCCGAAATCAATGGTAACAGCTATAAAAGTGTTGAGAAAGTGAAGTTTTACAAGTGAAGAATGACCAAAGACCAAGAAGAACTCGTTCAAATCTTGAATTATCTTCCTCAATATATTATAGAACGAAGAGACGAAGCCAATGCAAAAATAATGAGTTCAATTGGACGTCGAACGAAGAAGTTATGAACAAAACGGTGAAGTCATATAACCAGTTCGTTAACTGTTCAAAAGAGGAGCTCTTTTGTACACTTTTCATACATATAACTCGTGAACTAGTGCGTAAAATCAAAAACATAAAAGGCATCAGAAAATGGGTTTTTGGAATGGTTCGCGCACTAAAATATCAGTTTGTAGCCACCGCAAAAAGAATGAGTTGAAATGCACGTCGAATGAAGAATTTATGAACAAAGGGTGAAGAACAAGAAAAGTCATATAACCAGTTCGTTAATTGTGCAGAATATGAGCTTTTCTGTACGCTTTTCATGCATCTAGTTCGTGAACTAGTATGCAAACTCAAAAACACAAAATACATCAGAAAAATGGAATTTTGGACTTGTTCGCGAACTAAAATATTCAGTTCGCAAGCATTGCTTAAAAAGAAGGTCTTCTGTACACCAATAGTATGTCTAGTTGCAAGCTGAAATATTAAGTTCGCGAACCAGCAAGTTTTGGACTTCTCCTGTACACCCTCATTTGTTATGTTTGCGAACTAACTAAACTAGTTTGCGAACTTACGGTACACAGGCAATCTAGCCCTATATTTTAGAATTGAAATATATTTGGATTCTTTGCCTATTTTTACCTATTTCTAGTCCGTGATTCAAGCATGGGGACTTCTACACTTGGGTTTCTACATAAGAAAATATTTAGGGCTAGTTCAAGACATCTCATATCATATCAGATCATCAAGTTTTAAAGGAGAACAAGACACAGAGCGAAAGCTAGGGTTTCAGAGCAGGTTTATATCATCATCCAACAATTTCTTTTTAGTTTTTTCTTATGTATATGATGGGTTTTACTAAACCCATGAGAAACTAAACACATACTTAATTTAGAATTAATTTATAAGTTCTAAAGATGATTTCAATGATTATATGATTTTTTTTTTGAGTTCTTCACATGATTATTGTTTGTCTTTACTAATATGAATGTTTATGCTTAATTGATAGATTGGTTAGGTGGCCAGCTAATTCATTTTATTAATTAGTCTAAAGATAATAAAGAATTGTGAGATCTGCAATTGTCGAACAAGCCTTTAAAGAAGTATAAATTGTGAGACCTTGCAGAGGGATTCTATGGAGCAATCGTGTGTGATGACAACACTATACCGAGATTATGCGCCGGATTATAGGATCAACCAAACTTAAAGCATTCGATTGGGATAACCCTTGGGAGTGTATTTCTTGGTGGCTCAGACGGATATAATCTGGCAGTCGAACTCTTTCGTATCCGATGATATTAAGAATTTCAGGGATAACAAAACTTATTGTTATTCTATGGATGGTGATAATCAATGATTAATGAAGAATATATGAGTATAATAGTTCAGTGAATGTTTTTAACGAAGAAGGTTTCCCCGATCATCTCTCCTCCATTGCTTATACTTAACTTTTAGTTGCTTTGTTATTTATTTTACTCTAAAACCTAAAACAAACCCTCTTCTTGTGACATTTTCAACAACTAAAACTCCTTACTCCTTACGGGAACGAACTTGACTTCCAATATACTACTTGTTAATTAAGTGAAAATGAGATTACTAATTTGTTGCACCTACGACAGCCATCAGTACATCATAGAGAGTTGGATATCATGATATCATCAGTTGATGTTGGCGTCAACCGGTGATGTTGATATTGGCGACAGTTGACATATGCATCAATTGGGGATGCTGCCATTAGTTGTTGATATTGTCGCCGGTGCCAACTTGTTTAGTCAATGTAGGCGTTGCTGCAGTAGATGCTTATGTCACCTTGACTCACGATACATATGCAATCTCTAGAGAAATGAACGCATATGAGTATGAATTCATACAAGTTAATAGAGAATAAGTATGAACTAATTTAATGATTGTTCATTCTTGCGAATGAGTAGATACTGAAATTATAGATTATATAATATGAGCATAATAATGGAGTAATATTGTTCAAGCGAGAACATAAATATTGATAAAAAACATAGAACGAATTCGAGGAATAAATTCATCCATATAACATATAGCATAAAAACAAGTCCTAGATTTTCTATATTAGTCAGCGAGCATCTGGGAGTAGTTCAGTAGATAAAAATTTAGCACCGAAGTCATACTGAGTATCCGGCAAATGAATATTCAATATAAAATTAAGTATTAAATTATACAGTACATGCGTATAAATATATACCGATAGTTCGGTCGATCTTTTATGTAAACCGGCTTTAGGTTTCAATAACAATGCACCTATTAACATTAATAGAATCTATAGGCCTCAATTTCTTGTAACTCTAAGGTTGAATTTATGATCTTCACACGTAGCAGAAAACCATCGTCTATTGATATGAAGTTATTCCTATCTGTTTGAAAATGTGGAGATTGGTCCCACATTGTTAGAAGTTTGGAAATATATGATGAGTTTCCTAGTTTGAATAAGTTTCCTAGTTTAGGCTTAGGTTTAAGTTTAGAAGTAGTATCCTTATATAATTCGTAGAGTTTTAGGAAATTGACTTAAGGTTTGTGATGCCTATAAAAGGCACTGGTTATCATCTTTGTAAGACACACCAAATTATTATCAATGTAGTCTTTTATTAACTCCGTGTTTATTCTCTCCTCTTTCTTGTTAGATCTTACATAGAATTTAATATGGTATCAGAGCCACTATAGAGAGAGAGGAGAGAGACGAAGTTAGAGAGTTCATGTTTTTTTTAGTGTTTTAGGTATGTTAAGTATCTTTAGTTAAAGAGAATCATATATAAAAAAATATAATTTTTTTGTTCATGATGTTTTTCCTACAAGTCAATAACTCTAATTTCTTTCAAGTTGGATACTTCACTCTGTTACGTGCTCCAACTTGAGGGAGGGAAAGAGAAGTATAACTGAGCTTGAGATGAGATGAGAAGAAAAATCCTACAGTGAAGTAGGTGAGAAGAAAAATCCTACAGTGAAGTAAGTGAAGAAAAATCCTACAGATAAGGTAGGTGAGAAGAAAAATCCTACGGTGAAGTAGGTGAGAAGAAAAATCCTACATATGAGGTAGGTGAGAAGAAAAATCCTACAGATGAGGTAGGTGAGAAGAAAAATCTTACAGATGAGGTAGGTGAGAAGAAAAATCCTACAGATGAGGTAGGTAAGAAGAAAAATCCTACAGATGAAGTAGGTGGTGCTGAAGGAGTTACATTGCAGGTGAGAAAAAAATCCCACAGATGAAGTAGGTGGTGCAGAAGGAGTTGCATCGCAGGTATCGTTAGCTTTTAGGAGTTTGTGAAGTTAACGTTACAGGAGAAAATCCACGTGTTAGGCCGAATGACTGGCCTTACACGTGAGGAGGCGTGTTGAACGAATGACTGTTCACTCGTATATAAGTCCACGTGTTAGGTCGAATGACTGGCCTTACACGTGAGGGGGCGTGTTGATCGAATGACCGGTCACTCGTATATTGGTCCACATGTTAGACCGAATGACTGGCCTTACACGTGAGGCGACGTGTGGAGATTGGTCCCACATTGTTAGAAGTTTGGCAATATATGATGAGTTTCCTAGTTTGAATAAGTTTCCTAGTTTAGGCTTAGGTTTAAGTTTAGAAGTAGTATCCTTATATAATTCGTAGAGTTTTAAGAAATTGACTTAAGGTTTGTGATGCCTATAAAAGACACTGGTTATCATCTTTATAAGACACACCAAATTATTATAAATGTAGTCTTTTATTAATTTCGTATTTATTCTCTCTTATTTCTTGTTAGATCCTACATATAATTTAATAGAAAATAAAATAAAAAAATAAATCAAAGATTATATTTAAACGAATCAAGATGTTTATTGTTCTTTTCTGGCTAAATTTTTAGACTTCTTATCTAAAATATGATGTTCCACTAATGTCTTTAAAGAAACACTTTTGTATTCGGTCAGCTTACATTGCCTCTCTCAAAAATTAAAGCGATATAAGGGCCAATAAGAAAATCTTAAGAAACAGGAATAGTAAGAGCAAAAAGCATTTTAGCTGCATAATTAGAACATTGTTTTATTGTAAACAACATCGATGAAATGACATAACAAAAGTAGAAAAAATAAAAGCTAATCAATTATAAGCTGACTTGAGTTCACAATGTCACCAGAGCACAAAAAACTGGAAGCACATGAGGATGTAAACTTGATTTTTAAACTCTTCGGCGGCCAGTGGTCCGTGTTGGGAGTGGGGCTCTACGGCGGCCAGCGGTCCGTGGTGGGAGTGGGGCTGTTGGGAGGCCAGCTGTCGGTGCTGGGAGTGGGACTCTAGGGATGCCACTGGTCGATGGGGAGACTCTCGGGAGGCCACTGGTTGGTGGTGAGACTTTAGGGCGAACACTGGTTGGTGGTAGGGCACTGATCAAGTCATGTATCTGCCGCTCAAGCTGCACAATTAAGAAAACATAAGCATGAGGATTGATAAATTATTGAATGACACACAAAGACACGTTATTACTACTACATAACTAAGTTTTGTGCATGGTTTTCTTTCCTCAGAATATAAACGTTGCAAAAAAAATCATATTTCCCTTATAACGAAGATTTAAAAAAATAAAATAGAAAAAGACTACGAAACTGGCACTTGAACGCTTACTCATTCCCTAAATGATATTGCCTGGATTACCCTGGAGGTGCCTAATCCTTAAATGTAACTATGTAATCGTAAGGCTTCGAATATCTTTTGAGGTACAAAGAGGGGAAGAATATACTAATATATTTCAACCGGGAAAATACTCCATACTTTTATGATGTGGAGATAGGCGGGTTTCACTCGATGATATTCACGCGTAATTTGGTCCACAGCGTTGCCACACCTGACACCATTGTTAAATTTGAATCAGAAAATGACACTTAAATTTGCATTGATATGTAAAAACATATGTGTTATATACATATATATTTATATTAAAATTCTGTGAAAACAATATTTTTGTTTAATAATAATTATATAAATAATTTAAAAAGTTTTTTAAATATATAAATTTCATACAAATTTAATTTGTATTTTTATAGAAATAAATATTTAAAGTTTTTAATTTATTTTTAAAATAATTATACTTTTATAAATATGTAAAAAAAATATGTTTAATATACAATTTTACTCTTAAAAAGATATAATGGTATTATTGATGTTGGAAATTATTTTTATAATATCAAGATTACACTTTTACAAATAAAAAAATACCCCTTTTTTTATATTAATGATATAAAAATCATTTTTCAACAAAATATATTTATTAAATGAAATAATTGCTTATTTCATATTATATATCGTATGGAGCTATTAGAAAGTAAGGAAAGAATCATGTGAAGAGTATTCATACTATAAATAAATAAGGATAATCAACCAGCAAATCCAAGCAGAAGAAAGTCTAAAATTTATTCGGCCACCAAAATCATATCGATGGTTTTTTTTTTCTTTTTCCTTTTTAAACCATTTGTTGCTATCGATAGGTATATATACGTATTACAAGAGCTTCATACTTAATAATATCAAACTTTTTTCGAGCTTCTTTGAAGGCCTTGCATCCCTCGGTGATCTTGATGCAGCCGACACTAGCACCAAATAAATTTAATGAGGAAATTAGTTTCGGTGTGATTGCCTAAAAACATAACATTCGGTGAAGAAGCATTTTAACAGCTTGGACTTGTCAGATCCTTTTTACTATTTTTTGTAATAACATGACTTATCAGATCGGATTGGTGCAAATGATTCGATAACCGCCCAATAAACAACATAAAAAACGATCTCTCTTGTAAGCGCTAAAAGAGGGGGAAAACTTATTGGAATGAATAGTGAGTGCCAAAGATTGGACCAATCAGAAAAATGGTCTAGATGGGAATGTTTTTCTTTATGGTCATAAGAATTTTTTTTAATTTTTTTTTTTTAAAAAAACTTTCTTTTATAAGTAGAGGCACACTATTTACAAGTCAAAGTAGGTAGGAGAAGTAACAAAAAGAAAAATCTCTTCATCTAAATGCAAACAAAAATTCCAAACGAACTGTGTATTTAGATAAGATAAAAACCGCATAGACACATAATGGACCCATAAACTAGACCCCCCTATAAATTTTTTGGGATGGAGCCTACCCAATATGTCTATACGGTTTTAAATTTGTTCAACTGCACTGTTCGTTTAGAACCACTGCGATGCAAATGGGATCCAAACTCCAACCTCTTAGTACAACCAACCAAATGTATGTAAAGGATTTTTTTTCTCCTTTGTAAATGAAAAAAAAAAAATATTTTCTTCATAATTCGACGAATCCACAAAACCAAAATTCCAAAGCACAAAAAATATCATAAAATAAAAAAAGGATATAAAATTCACAACATTTAATTTCACAATTAGAACAATAAATGTTATACAAATAGGACAATGAATGTTATACTGAAACATCGACTGGCTCTTAATAAGGAAAATTTTCAGCTGATAAAAACTAAAGATACAAGATATATATACTTACTTTTTAAAGTAACCAGTAGTACCACATGATTCTTAAAATGTCAAATATTATATTCTTTCCATTTCAAAAAGACAGGTTTGTTTCATTGTAATTTATACATAAAACATATCTATCTTTTTGAAACAGAGATAGTATTTGGTTTTCAGTTAAATATTATTATCAGCAAAGAAAGAGCGGAGATTGAGTTGATTGTTGGGAAACTGGTTAAGTTGAAGATGTTATGAAAATATTCCTAACAAATATCAAAATTTATGAACTCCAACGGGCATATATTTGCACCTCAGAATATTAAAGTCATCATTATCATTAAACATGAGATACTTGAATTAATTTTTAGTACTAAGTTAGCTGAAAATGTTTCTTCTAACTTTATTCACCTTTATCAAGATTCTTGGATCTTGTTGATTGTTATTATATGAAATAAAATTCAGGTTTCTTATTTTATTTATATTTTGATTTAATTTTATTAATTTTTACTCCAGATCTAAAAGTTTTGGCTTTCGTTTACTGCTTAAAAAAAGAAAAGTTGATTTAATTTTTATTCGGTGTTTTATCCCGGCATAAGTTTTCGAAATCGTAATTAGGGTTTCCTGTTTACAAGATCTAAATCACATTTGGTTTATTTTTTGAATTGGATGTATATCTTTAATCTAAGAGCTGAAGGTTTGGTTTAGGACAATTTTTTTTTAATTGGATTGTAACAGACGACGGTTAGCTATTTTCGTTTCCGGGAAATTTAAAATATTATGGCGGTAAGACCAGGTTTGGTAATATGCCGCACAATTAATAACTCTAGTAAAAATGGGATAATAGTATCTAATTTTTTCAGCCAGTGTTAATTTAATAATTTAAATTTTTGATTTAAGAATATGAGATTATTAATTTCTCACTAAATGAGAGGACATAAAGTCCATAACCCTCCTTTTTAAAGCTAATTATGTTATTAAAATAATTTCTTATCAAGAAGTTACCTATAATTATAAGGATTATGTTTATGTTGGACATGCTTTTAAAAATTTCTTGATTATTATTATTGATATTATTAAACAAGTGATATTCCCACCGCCAAGTTTAGTTGTCTAAATAGGATTTTATTTTAGTCCCATAATACTTACTTAAATTGATATTTTTCCATATAATTTTCAACATCATCCTTGTATTTTATCTTAAAAATATAAGTTATTTTTAAATATATTAATGACAGTTAATGTTTAAAAGCTTTAAGGGTATAGATAGAAAAATTTATACATCTCCTTATTTTTAATATGTGTGTAAAATCCTATTTAGACAATTAAATTTGAACAAAAAAAGTGTTATTAATATGTATGTGACATATTTAATTACCTTTTACTAATCCCGTTGAGTTCATGAACCAGCCCTTCAACCTTCACTACGTTGAAAACGGATCTTCTGTATAAAAATAAAATAAAATCCTGGTTATAAAGTTAATTTTGAATGTAATGTACTAATGTCTACAACCTCCCAAAATCACACACACGTGAATATAACTGTAGAAAAATGCATTACGATGTGAGAATATACTTTCTGCAGAAGATTAAAATAAAACTCTACATGTAACAATTAACTATTAAGGTAATGTACTAATGTCTATAACCTCCAAAAGTCCCGCACAAGTAATATATATATATATATATATATACAAATGCATAGCTGATGATAGTTTTCTCCAAATTACGTACGCATATGGATATATCTCTGCTATAATCCGTTCTTTGTCTTTGCAGATGATAGTTAAAAGATCAGCCACCATACTGAATTCCTCTTTCTTATGGTCCTTCGGTTCTTGGAGGCCTAAGAATTGTTCAAAAGTATCCCTTTCAAGAAGACCCTGCATTTGAAAAATACAATATATAGCACATATCACAATCCGTATTAACAATATCATTAAATCTTCAGTCTCCAAAACTAAAGAGTTTGATGAAACATAGAACCATATAGAGATCTAGATACATATAGCAAGAGAAAATGAAATACACATATACGAAGACCACCTACCACATTACATTCTTAAGCAACAACAATATCTAAAAATGGCAGAAAATAACATTGATTACAATTATTATTGAGAAATGAATCATCCTCGCTAATTAATTAAGTACCATATGCAGAAGCAAGTGTATCAAGTCCACAAATGCATCTATACATGTACCACAAGCCACCAGCTAGATCACCAATAATGTCTTTCTTTTCCCCCTCAGAAATGATCACCATTAACACTCTCATTAAATTAAATATATAACAAGATCTTATAACTCAATCTATGTAACATATATGAAATATTAAATTGTCACATATAAAAAATAAATCATAAATTTTACCACTCACATATCGGTATGATATGTATAAAGTGGTGCATGAGATAATCAATTTTTACCAATCGAAAACTTTAGGTAAATTTTAAAAATATATATATAGCACGAGACAAAAGAAAACAGAAAGTTAATAACAAATTTCGTTCAACTTTAAATGAGGCGTATTCATTCATAGGCGCTGAGGAGGCATGGCACATAAATCAAACTCATTTTAGCAAAAAAACAAACAACCATAAAAAAAAAATCATAAAAAACAAAAACCTTTTCAAACTCATTATAGCAATAATCAAATCAAAAGATTTAGGCTCCCCACAAAAAAATGTTAAGAAAAATATGAACTGTCTAAATAATAGAAAACTAACTAAAGAATCAACAAATAGAAAAATACTTTATTATACCTCATCGTATTTCATAGATAAAAACGTAGAGAGTTCTTCACGAAGAGCAGCCAAATTTTGAGCCATTTTTCACAGGAAGAAAAAGAAGAAGCAAAATTCGCTACTTGATAAAATAGTAACCTATATATGAGAGACTTAAAAAGACAAAAGGATATCGAATATAGTAGTAATTTTTTAAGATGTGATTTCTAAAGAAAAATAGATAGATTTATAGAAAAAAATTAAAGAGACTAAGTGACATAATGTAATAATGATTATGCTTGTCAGAGAGGTTAGAAAAACAACAAGAAAATTAATTGAAAGTTTGAACAAATGTAATTTTAGAAAAAAGTATTTAATGAGGTCTAAATAAAAAGGTAAGATAATTTACTTATTGTTATATGGAAGTTATCATTCTTCTACGTATTGTTTTTGGTAGACCTTGACATATTTTGTAAAGTGAAGGTTTATTTTTGAAAAATCAAGGGTTAATAATTTGTTGATTGTTTTATAGGTTATTTGAACAGAAAGATGTTTTCAGATTTTTGAAAAATAAAAAAATCAAAAATTAATTTAAATATATATAATTAAATTTATTTTTATAAATAGAAAATATTTTTTTATAAAATAAAATAATTTTTATTTATAATTTTTGAGATTATTTTCTACATCCGATATCGAAACAACTTCTCAGTAACGGTCTTACTTAGCCGAAGTTGTATGTAAAAGGTTGGATTGGTAACATATAGCATAACTAAGGAGTGAAAAATTGTGAATGGTTATTTTATTTTTTTGAAGCATTGTGAATGGTTATTGGTTAGAGGAGTGGACCCTTTAGAGAGATTAAGTGACAAAAGAGTATGTAATAGTAATTAGGCTTGTCAGGGAGGTTGAAAAAACAACAATAAAAGAATTGGAAGTTAGAACAAGAAATGCAGAAAAGAATATTTAAAAAAATCTAAATAGGAAGGTAATGATATTTTGCTTCAGGGAGTAGTAGTTATCATCCTTTTACATTTTTTTTTGTTGTAGACCTTGACATATTTTGCGAAGTGAAAGTCTATTTTTGATCCATCAAGGTTAGTAATTTGTTAATTGTTTTAGTAACGACCTCACTTAGGAAAAGTGATACTCCATAGAAAAGGTTGTATCTTGTATGGCAACATATATCAGTACAAGAATACAGTGAAAAGTTGTAAATGGTCGTTGGTTAGAGGATTGGGACCCTTATAAGACCCTCAAATGGGAATGAGCATATCAGTCGATGGTGACGAGGGATCAGAAGAATATATTTTGCGTAGGGCGTCACAATTATGGGACCAAACCTAAAAATTAAAGAGTAAAAATTTTACTATTTGGTCCGGCCCAAACAGTACGCAATACATGATTAAAATTGATCGGGCGGACGATTAACGTAGCGCCTGTAGTTGGACGGTTGTTTAGTGTACCGTCTCTTGACACGGGCGTACGTCTAGGAATACGCTTGAATGGGGCGGACCAGCAGAGCAACGCTTGATGACAGACGTAACGTAGACCAAACGCCTGATGATAGACGGACATCTACACGCACGCCCCAGAGACGAGCGTTGTCTTGGACGAACGCCTGATGGGGCCGTGCGTTACAATGTCTCACACGTGCAGCTGGTAAGTGGAAATAGTAAGATGGACGGACGCTTACCATAATATATGGTTTATCAGGCGGACGTCTGGATTATCGCCCGTCTCACCAGGCGGACGTCTAGCTCATTGACTGTAAAAGTAGGTCATATATGTTCTAAATTAATCTAAAAATGGGTTCAAAATAATATGCAATTTTGTTTGCAGTGTCCATGCCATCAATACTTGATAGTGAACATGTTCTCTCTATTGTTTAACTTTAGTCTGTTTAGTATGTTCTAACTTAATCTAAAAATGGGTTCCAACTTAATCATATGATGGCAACAATTTTCAGTTTGTTATCTCCACATTCTCTTGGGTTAGCGGTTTCAAATTTGACATTAGTGAAGTTCTAGCGGACGTTTAGGATGCCGCTTATAAGAGGCGAATCATAGACGGACGTTTAGGATGCCGCCTACACTAAGGCGGAGGTCTAGCATTGCGCTTCAATGGGACGTTCATTTGGTTACCGCCTGTTAGTGGGCGTGATCCTAGAAGCCTGCTTCATCAGGCGGGTTTTGGTTAACGCCCGTGTTTTTAAGCGTTATCCTAGACGAATGCTTGCCACCAGACGGTTACCTACATCTAAGCCTAGACCCAGACGGTTTCCTACACGCCCGCCCGACTATACTTCGTTTGGTCCGGAAAAAATACTAAAAATGATCGTGAACAGTGACAAATCCGGACCAAATAATGTTTATACTCACGCGGCTGTACTTAGTTTTGGACGGACCAAAAACCAAATTTAGATTTGATCCTTCTTTTACTCCTACCATTATGGACGCTCTTAGTATGGTAACTGGTATGTGGACTACTCAAAAACAAATAAATGTTTGACAGTAGTTCTGGAGAGGATCCTGCGATCTCAAACTAAGTGGGCTAGCAAAAATGATGGTCCGAGGTAAGTGACAATGAACAAATAAATTGTTTGTGGACTTTTCTGCATTACAACAGATCATGCATTCAGTAGGGACTCTTTTCCAATTTGCATTTAGTAGGGACTCTTTCTATCACTTTTTGCAATTTTCTTCAACACTCCTATTCCATCATGCGAAATTCTCCAAGCAAAATTCTGTACTCTTGGTGCTAATTTCTTAGCAGCCCAAAAAATTTGGAACGAAAATTAGGATCACTAAGAGAAAAGGATTCACCTTAGTTAGCAACCAACATCTTTTGAAATGTTTATAAGTTATGAAGTCCCTTTGAGTAGTATGCATCCAGATAAACATAATGGTTTTGTTGATGCCTTAATATATACAACGGTTTTATTTTTGGGAAAATAGGTTTATTGACCAAGATTTCTTAATTTATGGTTCTATAAAACATGTAAAAATAAGAAATGTGAAATTCATACAAAAAAATAAAACAATTATGTTGCTCATCTTTATATTTATTTCTTTTTTAACTCCAGTCTAAAAACAAATTACAAAAACATTCATAACTTTTAAAATATATATCCGATTTTAATAAAATTTATATTTTTGGAAAGGATTTTAATAGCAAATTCAAATTATTTTTTTTTAAAAGAAAATAGCTAGGATGAAACTGGTTGCATCCTGAATAAAAATAAAATAGAAAAATTTATTCAAAAAAATAGCTTGGATGAAACTGGATGCATCCTGATTTAATCTAAGAAAATAAAATATTCGAATAATAGCTAGGATGAAACTGGTTACATTCTGGTTTAAAATCAAATTAAAAAAAAGTATTTGAAAATAGCAATGATGAATCTGGTTGCATCCTAACTTGAATTTGTTTTCATCCATGTTTATACTAGTATGAAACTAGTGTCATCATGCTCAAAACACTCTCAAAAAATTGGTACATGACTCAAAAGTGATTGGGAAGAAGAAAATAAGCTAAAAATAATAAAACAAGAAATTTGCAACGTTTTTCTGGTGTTACAGATTAACTGTTGCAATGAAGCTGAAGATAAACATTGCAAAGCTGAAGATAAACATTGCTGATTGGTTAAAGGAACCATTGCAGATGAAGATAAACGTTGCAAAGATGAAGAAAAAACGTTGTTGATTGGTTGAAGAAATCGTTGCAGCTGAAGATAAACGTTGCTGATGGAATGAAGAAACCGTTGCCTTTTCTCTGTTTTTCCCGTCTTCTTCAACAACAACAGCATATAATTTTTCTGAATTGATTTTTTTTCGCTCTTTTTAGCTTCCTGAGCTCGACCCAACCTTCCTAACCTCTTTTATGACTCAACCAAACTTTTTTATACACCATAAGTTCATTATCGTACTGCTCCAATCATTATTACAAAGTTAAATGATGTTGTTGTTGATTATTCATGTATCAGCACATGAAGTCTCTGTACCTTAACATCCCATCATCTTTGTTAATTGATTAATCAAATCATTAACACTAAAACAGTTTTTATTGAGAATCCCCTGTCATCTTCATTCTCTAACTGACCAATTTATGCGTAAACAGTTTTTTGAAGTTACGTTAAGGCTTTTCACTTTAATGGCATCTGGTACATTATTCTCTAAAGCTGTCAAGTGCCGGTAACCCATATAGTATAGGTAGCAAAGAGTATTTTCATCAGCTGCATAAAAATTAGTTTAATCAAAAAATAAGAGATTGGGTAGAATATCCAGTTTTGGATATTAGAAAAATATCTAAAAGATCTTTAGGTATTAGAGAAATATCTTATTTTACTTGTCTTCTGCACCCATAAATTTTGTTTTAAGGGTTATAAGACAAATTAACTATTTATTTTACCAGTATTGCATAACGGTATTAAAACACTGATTACATAACAAGATTGATTATTCATTTTATCCGATGGTCTTAGTATGTCGGTTGGATAACAACGTTGCACAATAGTATTATTTATTCTTCTGCATAACGGCAGCCGTTAATCCGTTGGTAATAATATTACCAGTAATGTTTATTTTGTACCTACCGAATTTATAAAATACGCCGTTTTCAAAAAAAATTCTTTGAATGATAAAATTTATTTTTTATATTCGCTACGTAGTGGATGTTTTTTTGATTTACTTATTTTATTTTAAATTTTTTTCATTTTAAATACCGCCTACTTCTTTTAGGATAATTTTTAAACACCACTTACATTTAGTATAAAAATGAGTAGTTTAAATTAAGAAAACAAATTGTAATTTTCAAAAAAACTAATCTTTCAGGTAAAAAAAAAAATCAACAGAATTAAAGTTTCCAGTACTCATAAAACGAAATGGATCAAAATTTATAAGATTTTCCATTAATCTCAAGATCGGATTCAAGAGGAATAAGGGGTTATGATGCATTAATTAACATCAAGAGTATATGATCAAATATAAATATTGATTTGGTTATGTTTTTATGCGTTTTTTTTCTTATAATTTGATCTATCATATGTACTCCTAGAAAATCAAAAGTTTTCTTATTTATTTTGTATAACAATTACTAATTCCCTAAAAACAAGAAAACTAACCAAAAAGAGAAAAAAAAATATATCGAAGTACGTGGAGATAAATTATCTAAGAAATTTTTTCCTATGTATTAAAAACAACTTTCTAGATATCACCTTCATTGATAAATTTGCTGAAGTTCATATCTTGAGCCAGTATAGTAGCTAAAAGGAACCCTTAAAGCTTCTGCAGTTGTGGGGCTATGAGTGTCGTCTGGACCAATTGGATGTAAGAAATTTCCCCTGATAGTCTCTAGCTACAACTGCACAAGCAACACCTCTACTGTATCATGCTGCATCTACATTGATCTTCACAACATCTATAGGTTGTGGACACCATTGTTGAGGTCTGAGGGTAGGTAGAGTTGGAAGATTGCTGACTGGAGAGACAAGTTCATCTACGTCCTCCTGGTAGTTGTACATATATATTAAACCAGTATATCCCATGAGAATTACTGAATGGATATCAATACTTTTCTTTTTCTCAAAGGAAAAACTATTTCTTGTTTTTCAAATTTCTCATAACATACAAACTCCAAGATTGAAAGAATAATATTTATTTTTCTTAGATATAGCCACATGGAGAGTATCTTTGAAAATAGTTTGAAGAGGACATGCAATCTCAAACTAACTGGGCTAGCAAAAATGATAGTCTGAGTTAAGTGACAATGAACTACTAAATGATTTGTGGACTCTTCTGCAGTACAACAGATAATGCATTTAGTAGGGACTCCTTCTATCAATTTTCCAATTTTCTTCAGCACTCCTATCCTACTATGCAGATTCTCCAAGCATAGTTGTGTACTCTTGGTGTTAATTTGTTAACAGCCTAAAAAATTTCCAAGAAAAACTAAGATCATTAAAAGAACAACATTCACCTATGTTAGCAGCCAACATCTTTTTAAAGGATTGAGTTGTGAAGTCCCCATGAGTAGTATGCATCCAGATAAACATAATGGCTTAGTTGATCCCTTAATATGTACAACGGTTTTATTTTACTAGTGTTGCATAATGGTATTAAAAACATTGATTACATAACGACATTGGTGATTCCCTTTATCCGATGGTCTTAGTATGTTGGTTGGATCACAAGGTTGCACAATAGTATTAATGTTTCTTCTGCATGATCACAATAGTTAATCCGTTGGTAATGATATTGCCAATAATGTTTATGTTGAAATTTATGGAATATACCCTTTTTTGTAGTTTCTTTTGTATATTAAAAAAATATTTTTTATTTTCGATATTGTTTTAGGGTAAAAATAAATGTACGGTAAAATCGTACTTTCAAGTAGGTTCGAGAGATCAAGCTCGAACAGGACGAGTCTAAACCAAGAAATGGTCGTTCACGTTCTGCTTCGATTAAAAAGATGGAAAGTATTAGGGTAGGTCTTAGGGAAGGGTATCAAAGAAAGTTGAGAAAAATCAATGTGATAAGTGTGTGAAGAAGAAAGGATTATCTCTGAGATGAATCATTGTTTTTGTATGTTTAGTTTCTCCTGACTGATTGTCTTCTCCTTGAATGGATGAGAACTATCTATTTATAGTTCGAAGGAGACACACTGATTTTTCTTAAGTCATGGAAATAGAGAGAGGTGGAGAAGTGATGATTGTGGAGATTGTAATGGGTGGTGTCCAAAAAGTAAGGAAGACCTGTCAGACCACTACTCCTCATCCTCTGAACTGATCTGTAACCGCCCACTACCTGTTACCTTCTTGTTCTTGGATATGTTACAACGCATGATTGTCGTAGACCGCCAGACCAATACCCCAATAATAATCCCCCAATGTGTTGTATTAGATATCTCGTGAAATAGTGGATTCATAAGCCAATATTGTTTTGATTGAGTCAAATCAAGTCAAATGAACTGCTAACTCAGTAAAGCAAGTTGAGCAACTCACTGGATTGATAATCATACTGATGAGTCTGGGAAGTTCAGTGGTCATGTACTTTCTTAGGAGTAACATGGAACATTTAATAGCTAAGTATTAGCTCAGAAGTGACTTAGCATAAGTCTAAGAGGCAATTGAGGCAAAATATTGTATAGGGTTTCTTAAGCAAGAAGACCTACTTGAATTCATATAAAATTTTATATTGGACCAATATTGAGAAGAAAGGCGTATTTCTGAGAGAAATAGATAGCAAAGCTATTACTAGCTACTTAGCGCAAATAATAATGTGCTAGCTCTTTCAGATAGAAGGTTATTGTGCTAACATCCCAGGAGCATGGCCAATATGCGTGACTTTTAGTAAATGTTAATTATACTAGGGATATGAAGCTAGTGTCAAGGAGGCTTGAAGTTAGCACTTCAATTAGATAGTATAGTTAGCATTAGAGTGTTAGCGTCAATGTTTGTGGCTAAGTTGCTAAGTATGGTCGTGCTAGGCCAAAGGCCGATTAGCCATGGTCATTACTCAGGGATGTGTCAGGCTAGAGCCAGGAATGCGCTAGGTTTGTGGCGCGTCATAGGATGTCCTAGGGCATGAGAGTGTTGGAGAATTAGACGCATCAATCTAGGATAGAGACGCGCTAGGCTGCTGGGACGCGCTAGGATGATGGGACGCATCAGCTACTAGGGATGCGCTAGGCATGTGATGAGTGTGATAGTGGTAAGAAAAGTTCTTTCAAGACTTGTGAAGATTTGGATTTAAACCAAATTTCTAAGACTAAAAATAGCAAAACTCAAATAAAATTGATAACAAGGTTGAGAGAAAACTGAAGTTAAGATTCCACTATTTTTCAGTTTTTAAAGTGATTTAATTCAATAATTATAATTATGCAATTCAAACGTTTAATTTGATTCTAAAATATTGTACCAAGTAGATTTTCAAAATAACAATTGTATATTGAAAGCATGGAACATCAAAAACCCTATGAGAAGCATGTACCATCAAAAGAAATCACAATTGTTTAACAAAATCATTAAATCAATTTTTAACCAAGGCAAATAATCATAAAAGAATTGTATAAATTAATTAAATAAATATTACCATATAGTTATTGGAAAAATAGCTTCCTCCATCGCCTTAGCTATGGGGGTTTAGCTCCCTATGTTGGAAACACGCTCAAAATTTGTATTCATTGCTCAGAAAGGTGTTTACAAGAAAAAAAAAGTATTTAACACAGAGAATTGAGACGTTTATAAATGTTACAAGTAATGTTTTCTCTGTTGCTAAATGGTAGAAAAGATAACAGATTCTTTCACGACGTTTTTCTTATTATTTGCAACGTTGTTGTTGTTCTTCTTCAGCAGAAAACTTCGAAAATATTTCTGCAACTCTATGTGATGCTCTTTATGGCCTCCCAACCTTTCCAGAACTCTCGATAACTTTCTTCCGTGACTCCAACAACATATATATATGTACACCACCAGATTCCATATCACGAGAATATCTTCTATTAAAAAACTTTAACTCGGGAATATTTTCGTTCCCTTTTTTCATGCGTTTGTGTATGCATCTCTCAATCATGCTTCAACTGGTATCTCAGGCTCCCCAAACACGTTCCATACACGTTCATAAGGATTCAAACACGTAACTCTTCCAAAAATAAAACCAAAAATCCCGAGATATGTTTTATTCCCTGTTTTACTCCAACTCGATGATTAGGCCCTGTTTAGTAAAAACAAACACCCATATTAGCCTTGTTTATCCATAACAAGTCCAGCCAAAGAGAAATTTGCGATCGAATCTCTCTAAAACACCTCCAAAAATCGAACCCTAAATCTTCCTGTGACTGCAAATATTTCCCGCCAATTTCTGATTTTGAATTTGAGAAGAAGCTGGAGTGACCTTATCCAAAGAGGGAGTCCCTTTGCACTTGTCCTTGGGTTCCTTTAACAATTTTTCGGGTGGCTTTAGTAATTTTGAGCCAATTTTTCCAAAAATATTTATTTCTCAAAGACACATGTATACACATAAAACAACATAATAAGTACAAAATTGAGCACTGTAAATATAAGGAATTGAGACAAATCAGACACAAAAATATGTCTATCAAATACCCACAAACTTATTATTTTGATAGTCCTCGAGCAAATCTAATCTAGAGAATAAAAATCCTAATTCACTGTCACAGGCATCGTGGTTGCACTTAACGTGTGCAACAAGCCTTTAAACCCCTAGGTGGCTCTAGTGGACGAGTTTTGTCTCGTGAGGGTTTACAAGAGATATACCCACAAAACCTTTACTCCAAACTCTAGCTAGTTGTGAACGATTGAGGGTAGACACTAAACATGCTACTTAGTTGGCTATAAAATTCTTTGGCTATGAAAGGAATTACCTTGTTTTGAATCCAATTGTTTTACACGATTTTTTTACTCAAGCTTACTAAAATTCATATATAAGAAAACAGGGCACTACTCAGAAAGTCGTACAATGAACCACAATACTCGGAATCTATCAAAGTTCACATGAATAGATTTAGAAGATGGATATGTAGATGAAGTTTGCACATGTTGACTAAGGTGAACGGTGTTTCCCATATTTGTCTAAAGGTCAGTGCTAGGATGAATTCTAATGGATTGAGGTACGCTCCCATTGGTACTTATCATTATACAAATATCGCCTCAAGTGGTATATACAAGGGTCCCAACAGTCGATTTATAAAACAATTATTTACTTATTATTATTCTCTTTTTTTTTTCTTTTTTTTCTTGGGTCAAAATAAAATACAATAATGGGGCTTTATCTCAATCACTCTACTTCATCCCGATGCCGGTAAAAATTCGATGCTGGTGTCCACCAAATCACTTAGAGAAACATATAAAATTGCCAAAAAAAAGAAGGTGATATGGTCGAGGTAGACTCCGAAATATGGTGACGACTATCATGTTATTCCTAACACCTGAGCTTTGTCCTTTTATGAATAGACCCTTTAGTTGGGTCCCTCAACTCCTATAGCCAAGAGGTTTGTTTTCATCTACTTAGAATGGTTAGTGTCATCCTGAATTGTTCATAAGTTTCTGAATTTTGGAGTTTTTACTATTACAAAAAAAGTTTCTCCCTTACCCCCAAACTTAAATCTAACATTGTCCTCAATATTTCAAATTAAAGAGCAGTACCAAAAATATAGGTAACAAGAGGAATAAAGAGATAAGTAAGAATGATAGTACCTGAGTGAAGTAACAATCCTTCTCCAGAGAATAAGACAGAAAATATAAACAAGAAAATAAAAACAAAAACCTGTTAAACTTATACAACAACAGTCTTGGTGGTCAATCAAGGTAAGCAGGGTCCTCCAGAAGGACCTCCTTAATATCACCTATAGAAAAAGTCTCTAAAAATGGTTTCAATCTCTGACCGTTAACTTTGAAAGTACTTTTATCATCTTGATTCTCAATTCAATAGCACCATGAGGAAAAATAGTGCGGACTACAAAAGGACCGGTCCACCAAGAGCGTAACTTCTCGGGAATAGATGCAAACAAATATCATACAAAAAAACTTTTTGACCTGGAGAAAATGACTTTTTTAAAAAATTTCTATCATGCACAAGTTTCATTTTGTTCTTACACTCCTTAGCACTATCGTATCCATCTCTACGAATCTCTTCCAACTCATTGAGCTGGAGTTTTCTGTGAGCTCATTCCTTGTCAACTGAAAAATTAAACTGCTTTACAGCCCAATATGCTATATGTTCTAACTCAACAGGAAGGTGACAAGCTTTTCCAAATACAAGCCGATAAGGTGACATTCCAATGGGGGTCTTAAAAGCAGTACGGTAAGCCCATAAGGCGTCAGTAAGCCTCAATGACCAGTCTTTCCGATTAGGATTAACTGTTTTCTCTAAAATACGTTTTATTTCCTTGTTGGAAACCTCTACTTGACCACTAGCCTGTGGGTGATATGGGGTAGCTACTTTGTGGGTAATATGATATTTTTTCATCAAAAGTTTAAACGGTCGATTATAAAAGTGTGACCCTCCATCACTAATTATAGCTCGCGGTGTACCAAAACGTGCAAATATGTTATCATTCAAAAATTGGACCACAACCTTATGGTCGTTCGTTTTACACGAAACCACCTCAACCCATTTAGAGACGTAGTCAACAGCGACAAGTATGTAAAGATTACCAAAAAAATTAGGAAATGGGCCCATAAAATCAATGCCCCACACATCAAAGATCTCAATAGGGTTCAAAGGCATCATATTTCTATGGGAAATGGTTCCTAACTTCTGGCAGCGCTCACAAGCAACACAGTAACTGTGGGAGTCTTTAAACAATAATGGCAAGTATAATCCACACTGCAATATCTTAGCAGCACTCTTCTTAGCACTAAAGTGACCTCCACAAGCATGATCATGACAAAAGGAAATAATACTGGAATGGTCACTCTCAGGTATACATCTCTTAATTATCTGGTCTGGACAATACTTAAACAAATAAAAATCGTCCCAAAAGAAATACTTTACCTCGGCTAAAAAACTAGAACGATCTTGTTTACCCCAATGTTGAGGCATTCGACCAATAACAAGATAATTCACTATATTCGTAAACCAAGGTAATTGAGAAACAAAGAAAAGTTGTTCGTCAAGAAAATCCAGCTCTGGTCGTTGCGCTTACCAACAGATAGGCCCCTCCCCATCTCTAGCTGGCAGAACTGTCTCTCACAGGAGGAGAATCATCAGGGAAATCAATAACAAGCCTAGGCAAGTGGTCTGCTACTATATTTTCTGCACCCTTTTTGTCTCTGATTTCTAGAGAGAATTCTTGTAACGAAATGATCCATCTAATCAATCTAGGTTTAGTATCTTTCTTTGAAAGAAGATACTACAAAACAGCATGATCAGTAAAGACTATGACATTAGAACCTGTAAGATAGGATCTAAACTTGTCTAAAGAAAAAACAATGGATAATAATTCCTTCTCAGTGGTGGTGTAGTTCAGTTGAGAATCATTTAGACTTTTGATGGCATAGTAAATCACATGAAGTAATTTTTTTTCTCACTGACCTAATACGACACCAATAGCATAAGTGTAGGTTCTAGTTAGGTGCCTGGACTATGGAGGCGGTAGTGAGCAAAGTCTTAAGCTTCTCGAAAGCCTCTAAACAAGCATCATCAAAGATAAACTTAACATCTTTTGCAAGCAAATTGCAAAGAGGCCTAAAAATCAAGCTAAAGTCCTTAATGAATCGACGATAAAAACCTGTATGCCCTAAGAATGACCTAATATCTCTTACGGTTTTTGGAACCTGTAAATTCTTAATAAGGTCAACTTTGGCTTTGTCTACCTCTATATCCTTATAGGACACGATATGCCCTAGAATTCCTGATTGAACCATAAAATGACATTTCTCCCAATTAAGCACTAAGTTCTTTTCCTTACACCTATTCAACAATAATGTCAAATGATCCAAGCACTCATCAAAATATGAAACAAACACTGAAAAATCATCCATAAAGACCTCTAAAAACCATTTTACCATGTCAGAAAATATGCTCATCATGCAACGCTGAAAAGTAGCGGGTGCATTAAACAACCCGAAAGGTATGCGTCTATACACAAAGGTACCAAAGGGACAAGTAAAAGTGGTTTTCTCTTGGTCTTCTAGGGAAATAACAATCTGATTGTAACCAGAATAGCCATCTAACAAGCAATAATGACTATGTCCCGATAATCGCTATAGTATTTAGTCGATAAAAGGAAGGGTAAAGTGGTCCTTCCTTGTGACCTTGTTCAATTTCCTGTAGTCAATACAAACGCGCCAACCCGTGGTCACTCGGGTTGGGGTTAACTCATTTTTTCATTCTAGATTACAGTGATACCTGATTTCTTGGGAACAACCTGAATGGGGCTAACCCACTTACTGTCTGAAATAGGGTAGATAATACCCGCATCTAACAACTTAAGCACTTCGGTTCGAACTACTTCTTTCACATTGGGGTTAAGTCGACGTTGCATCTCCCTAGATGGTATTGTGTCATCCTCTAAATGAATCTGATGCATACAAACAGTAGGAATTATACCCTTAATGTATGTTATGGTACACCCTAACGCTTCCTTGTTGTCTTGAATCATGGTCACTAGCCTAATTTCCTGATCACTATCCAAGTCGGATGCTACAATCACAGGCAAAGTCTCAGATGGGCCTAAAAACACATACTTCAAGGTATCTGACAGTTGTTTAAAGTCCAACTTAGAAGGATCTTCTAAAGAAGGAATTAGGTTAGACTTAGTAACTGGTAGTGCTTCGAATTTAGGTCTCCATCCATTACTAGTGTCTACCAAAGGGGATGAATGTAACAAATCATTTACCTCATTAATCACACTATCATCATCAAAATCAAACCCAAAGTGGGCTAGGCATTTCTCTAATGGATCTTCTAAAAAAGTGTTTGGTATTAACTCCTGAACTAATGTTCCTATCATGTTCACCTCTTCAATGTACGTGTCATTTAGCTCAAGGGGTTGCTTACTAATATTGAAAATATTCTTCTCAATAGTCATATTACCAAAAGGAAAATCCATAATACCAATTCGACAGTTTATGATCGCATTAGATGTAGTTAAAAATGGGCGATCTAAAATCATAGGTATCTGGTTCTCTAGATCATGGACAGGTTGGGTATCTAGGATAACAAAATCCACTGGATAAATAAACTTGTCAACCTTAATAAGAACATCCTCTATAACAAAACGAGAAATTTTCACCGACCTATCAGCTAACTGGAGTGTTATCTGATTAGGCTTTAACTCACCAAGTCCTAGATGAAGGTACATATGGTACAGAAGTAAGTTCACCCTGGCTCTTAAGTCAAGTAACGCTTTCTCAACACGGTAGTTACCTATTGTGCAAGAAATGGTAGGGGAACCTGGGTCTTTGTACTTAGGAGTTGTGTTGTTTAGGATAATTGAACATACATGACTAGTTAAAAAGGCTTTATTCTGTACACTAAGCTTTCGCTTTCGCCTACAAAGATCCTTAAGGAACTTGGCATAAGTAGGAATTTGCCTGATTGCATCTAATAAATGAAGATTTATGTTGCCTTGCTTAAAAATCTATAATATATCATTAAAGTTGGATTCCTTCTTATTTGGTACTAGCAGTTGTTGGAATGGGGATCTAGGCACAAAATCGGATTTATCAGGAACCGTAGTTTACTCTTTAGAGACTCTATCAGTCTCTTCAGTTACTAGCTCAGAAGGGTGAACTACATCATGTTCACTATGAGGCATGTTTACCTTATTGTCTACCACTCGACCACTCCTAAGGGTTGTAACAGAGTTCACATGATTGAACTGTTTCTCTCCTTTGGGATTAGGATATGTTTGACTAGGGAACCTTCCATTCTCTCTCACACAGAGAGTCTTAGCTATTTGTCTTACTTGAAGTTCTAACTTAGCAAGAGTCTGGGCACTAGTTTGAAAATTATGTTTGGTTTCTTGTTGAAAACTAACCTGGCTCTTTGCTAACATAGAAAGAGATTCCTCTAAGCTAGTCATTTTATTCTCAGAATGGTTTTGAGAGTAAGTTGGCTTTGATGGGTTCTTGGGATAATTAAACCCTGGTGGAGCATGAAGATTGCTAGTCTGTCCTTGATTCTGACATTTAAACCACGAAAAATTAGGATGTTTTCTCCAACCAGGATTGTAGGTTTCCGAATACGGTCAAACTTATGACGGTTTTCAAACCTAAAGTTTTTATAAAGACCATATGTTTGCTCTTCACTAATTTGTCCTTCCCAAAATGAGTTGTTGGGCTCTATTCCATAACTAGAGATTCAAGAGGCTTTATTCCTATCATCGGGTTCAACAAAAGACTTATGTTTAGACTGACTCAATTATAAAGATTCTAACAGTCTAGATAGAGCAGCAAACTTATCGTCTGACTCAAAACTTGTATAACCATGTTGGTGATGCTTCTATTGAATAAGAGTCTTTTAGAGAGTTCAACACAAGACTCCCACTGTTGGTATTTTTCATCCACTTATTCTAAAAAGGTGTAAGCTTGATCAACAGTTTTATTCTGGAAGTCGTCATCACATAAAGACTCGACCATGGATTTGGTCGAATAGTCTAAACTCTCATAAAGAATATGGACTAGTTTCATTTTCTCGAACCCGTGGTAGGGACATTGAGACAAAAGATCATTGAATCTCTCTAAAAATATATAAAGAGATTCTCCTTCGTTTTGCATACTGGCACTAATTTTCTGCCTAATCGATGCGGTTTTATGCTTAGGGTAAAACTTCTGAAAGAAGGTAGTAGTAAGTTCATCCGATGTTTTTATTAACTCAGATGGTAAGTTATGCAGCCATGACTTGGCTTTATCTCTTAAGGAAAAAGGAAAAATCCTAAGTTTTAGGACTTCATCACTAAGGTCTTTAATCCTAATTGTTCCACAAATTTCCTTAAAATCCCTAACATGAAAGTAAGGGTTTTCATCATCTTTCACTAAAAATACAGGGACCATCTGAATAATACCAGGTTTCAACTCATAATTAACCGTAATGGAAGGAAATTTAATATATGATGGTCGGTTGGACCTAGTTGGGTATATATAGCCTTTCAAAGTTGTCATTGCTGGCACAATCGAAGTACTTGTGGTACTTTCCTTACTCAGAGATAAGTTCTCAAAACTGAAGTTTCTAAAGATATGGCTCTCAAAAAAAGAATCTTCGAGCTCCCCGCTTTCATAATAAAACTACTAGGATTTTCACTTATTAGAGGACCTAGATTATTTCTTTTCCAAGCCCTCTCAGTGATGATGTCTAGCGGTCTTGGCATACACTAACGGAATTTGTGCACATGCAAATGTTGGGTTCAATAATTTGGGTAAGCTTGAGTTACCACAACAAAATATACTTATAGTCAAAGACTGGTCAAAGGTACAAGGATGGGGTTTGTGGTGTTTCGGATGATAACGCCTAAAGGGTTCACCGTACTTTCGGACAAGTTTTCCTACAAATCGGTGTCTGACAAGAAATGCAATTGGTATGTGCACTTGTGTTTTTTTTTTAATAATAATAATAAAATATAAAAAATAAACAAGAAAACAAACAAAAATAAAGGTACAAAACAAAGAAATAAGGAAAATAAAAACTAACAAACACAATAAAGTCCAAAAATAAAAATCTTCGTCTTTCCTCCGTTCTTTTCGCTTTAACTTTTACTCCAAGTCTTTTGGCTCAATTCCTCTTCGTTTCTGTTCCAAAACCTGTAGCAAAAGACAAATACCCAAAAATGAAAAATAGAACAAAAGAATGAAAAAAAAATACAAAATAAATAAAAGTACTAAAAAACTAAAACTAAACCTAAAAAAAATCTAAAAACAAGTCATCGTCGGTGGCGCCAAAAATTGATGAGTTTGTGATAGTGGTAAGAAAAATTCGTTCAAGACTTGTCAAGATTTTGACTTAAACCTAATTTCTAAGACTAAAATTAGAAAACCCAAATAAATTTGATAACAAGGTTGAGAGAAAATTGAGGCTAAGATTCCACTATTTTCCATTTTTTAAGTGATTTAATTCAATAATTATAATTATGCAATTCAAACGTTTAATTTGATTCTAAAATATTACAACAAGTAGATTTTCAAAATAACAATTGTATATCGAAAGCATGGAACATCAAAAACCCTAGGCCAATCATGTACCATCAAAAATCACAATTGTTTAATAAAAATCATTAAATCAATTTTAACCAAAAAAAGTAATCATAAAAGAATTGCATCAATTAATTAAATAAATATTACCACATAATTATTGGAAAAATAGCTTCCTTCGTCGCCTCAGCTATGGGGTTTAGCTCCTCATGTTGGAAACACGCTCAAAATTTGTATTCATTGCTCAAAAAGGTGTCTACAAGAAAAAAAGCATTTAACACAGAGAATTGAGACGTTTATAAACGTTATAAATAATGTTTCCTCTGTTGCTAAATGGTAGAAAGATAACAAATTCTTTCACGACGTTGTTTTTCTTATCTGCGACGTTGTTGTTCTTATTCTTCAACAACAACAGAAAACTTTGGAAATATTTCTGCAACTCTATGTGATGCTCTCTGTGGCCTCCCAACGTTTCCAAAACTCTCGATAACTTCCTTCTGTGACTCCAACAACATATACATACACAACCAGACTCTAAATCATAAGAGTATATTCCATTAAAAAACTTTAACTCGGGAATATTTTCGTTCCCTTTTTCCATGCGTTTGTGTCTGCAGCTCTCGATCACGCTTCAACTGGTAGCTCAGGCTCCCCAAACACATTCCATACACGTTCAGAAAGAGTCAAACACGCAACTCTTCTTAAAATAAAACCAAAAATCCCGAGATATCTTCTATTTCCTGTTTTACTCCAACTTGATGATTAGGCCATGTTTAGTCGAAACAAACACCAACTAGCCTTTTTTATCCATAACAAGTCCATGCCAAAAGAAATTTGTGATCGAATCTCTCCAAAACACCTCCGAAAATCGAACCCTTAATATGCATGTGACTGCAAATATTTTCCGCCAATTTCTGATTTTGAATTTGAGAAGAAGCTGGAGTGCTTTTATCCAAAGTGAGAGTCCCTTAGCAGTTGTCCTTGGGTGCCTTTAGCAATTTTTCAGGTGCATTTAGTAATTTTTGATTTAATTCTAATAAGTACAAAAACACCTGTATACACATAAAACAACATAATAAGTACAAAATCGAGCACTGTCAATATAAAGAATTGAGAAAAATCAGACACAAAAATGTGTCTATCAGCTTGCAGGAGTGCATCAGCCGCTAGGTACGCGCTAGGAATGTATGGACGCACCAGGCATGGCAGGGACGCACCAGGCATGGCAGGGACGCATCAGCTTTATGACGCGCTAGGCATAGCTAGGGACGCATCAGCCAAGCCGTTACTCGGGGACATGTCACGTAAGGGGCGTGCTAGTGCATGGGAGGCGCTCTCGAGGACACGCTATCTAGGGTACTCGTCCAAGGAAAGTTAACGCTTTTAGCGCTATGGTTAGGGTTAGAACTTTTAACGCTAAGGTTAAGGTGCTAAGGTAGTGACGCTCTAGCTAAGGTGTCATCAGGCCAAGATGTGCTAGCTAAGGCCATGTTAGGCTAGTTGGCGCTTCTCAAACACTAGGGTTAGCACCGGGAAAGCTAGCGCTTTTAGCGATAATGTTGCTAACTGGTGCCAATGTGGTGCTAAGACAAATATCTAGTGCTAACTTGGCGCTGATATGAGAAAAGGCTAGAGTTAGCCTAGATCAGAGGCTTAATGCATCTTTTGAGGCATTTCCTCTTGATGGCGGCGTGACTGAGAGGAGTGGCGCATAATTTGTGGCTTATATTCAAGCAAAATGCTATAATAGCATATTTAAGCTCAGAAGAGCAGTTTGAGAAGAGTTCATTACGAACAAAGCGTTAATCTAGAGTGTATTTCGAGGTTTAAGCATTATCTATTCCCGCATTTCATGGATGTTACTGGAACATCGATGCGCATTCGAGGCAGGTTCAAGGAATTCAACCGTGGAATTTATGCGACTTGAGAATGATTCGATATAACATAAATATTGTGAGTATTGAGGAGGCTGCAAGGCCAGTTTAGAATGTTTAAAGAGAATTTGTACTCTTAATTTGCTTGCGGAATATAAATAGAGACACAATATTCCATATTTTGTTGTAGAGTTAAGCATATGCGCATAAATATGCACATATCCTTTTATATTCCTGTTGCTGGGAAGAGGGCAATTTTATAATTCTTTCCCTTGTCAAAAACTCACTATCTACATAATTATGGTTTCCAGTCAGAAAACAAATTCTTAAGAATTATGGTTTAAACACCACCTAAATTTACTACACCATTTAGTATAAGAATAGGTAGTTTGAATTAAGAAAACAAATTCTTATTTGTCAAAAAATCTTTCATAGGTACAAGAAAAAAAAAACAACAGAATTATGGTTTCCAGTCAGAAAGCAATCCAAATTTAAAGATTTTTCATCGATCTAACGATCAGATTCAAGAAGAACAAGGGGTTTTAATGAATTTAACATCAAAAGTATATGATCAAATATAACTGAATTTACTTCTTTTGGTTATGTTTTTATGCGGGTTTTTTTCCCTGTGATTAGACCTGTCATATGTAATCCTGAAAATAAAAAGTTTCCTTATTTATTTTGTATAATAATTGCTAATCCTATAAAAACAAGACAACTAACCAAAAAAAAGAATAACGAAGTACATGGAAACGAATTATCTAAGAATTTTTTTCCTTGTATTTCAAACAACTTTCTATGCAACACCTTCAATGATAACTTTGCTAAGGTCATATCTTGAGCTAGTGTAGTAGTTAGACGGAACCCAGAAGTTTCTGCACTTGTGGGGTTATGAGTGTCTCCTGGACCAGTCTTGGTTGTAAGAAATTTCCCATGTTAGTCTCTAGATACACTTGCACAATCAACACCTCCATTGTGCCATGATATATCTACATTGATCTTGACAAAATCTAAAGGTGGTGGACACCATTGTTGAGGTCTGGGGGCAGGTAGAGTTGGAAGATTATTGACTGGAGATACAGGTTCATCTAAATCCTTATGGTAGTAGTACATATTAAACCAATATATCCTAAGAGCAATGACATAGTGGATACCAATATTTTTCTTCACAAAATACAAACTATTGTTTTCTTTCCAAATTATCCATAACATACAAACTCCAAGATTGAAAGAATATTAGTCATTTTTCTTAGAAATAGCCGAATGGAGAGTAAATCTTTGACCTAAGTTTGAAGAGGATCCCCAATCTCAAACTAAGTGGGTTAGAAAAAATAATGGTCTGAGTTAAGTGACAATCAACTAGTAAATGATTTGTGGACTCTTTTGCACTACAACAGATCATGACTTTAGTAGAGACTCCTTCTATCACTCTTCCAAAAAATTTCAATATTCTTATCCCATATTCAAAATTCTCCAAGCAAAGTTGTGTACTCTTGGTGTTAATTTCTTAACATCCCAAAAAATTTCGCAAGAAAAACTAGGATCACTAAGAGAAGAGGATTTACCTAAGTTAGCATCCAACATGATTTATGAAGCCCGGTCGGACTATCTTTACCTGATAGATCATTGATATATTAATTTATATATTGTTCATTGTAATTTTGTTTATTCTAAGGTTTGTCTCTTCCTCTCTATGGCCATTCAAGAAATATTTGATTAGGTAATGAGATTGATAGAAATTAAAAAGTGATCTTTGTCTCGGACTTTGTAATTCCACAAGATTGATATATAAACTTGTTTTACATTGAACTTGTGAGGTAGAATTGATTAGGCATCTTTGTAACCTTTTGAAGAGATTAAACTATCATAATTGTTGAGGTTTGCTTATCTACTTTTATCTTGAAGATCCCTCATATGAAAACAAAATTCATTACCTTGATTGCTATATATCTGAAGGAAATCAATAAGGTAACTGTTAGAGCAGGCTAGTTAATGTATTCACTTCGGCTGAAACAACTTCTAAGCCTGTAAATGACATCATCTTGGGGAATCAAGTGCTTAGGGTATCCCAAGATCCAAAATATGTACGGAGCACGACTGAAGTTAAATTGCTCGGAAGGTTAATTCGGTCTAAACTACACTCAAGTCTAAAGTATGATAGTAGGCTAGTGTTTATAGAGACTTAATATAATGTGGTGTTCAAACTGGATGAGGTCTTAGAGTTTTACATGAGATTGCTGGCTTCCTCGTTAACAAAAATTTTGGTGTCTTGTGTTATTTCTTTATGCATTATATTTGTATCTGTATAGTTGGAATATCACAAGTAGTATGTTAATCAACCTATATTGGTTTTGGATCGATGTTAAATATCCTACAAGACTTGCTTTTGTTGAATTTGTATCCTGATATATAGATTATAAAACTTGCTCTTGTTGGAACTCAGATCTTGAACAGTTCAACTATATACTAGGTTGACCTTGATATACAATCAGGAACAAGGATCTTAGTAGAGGTCTATACGTATTGATTTTACAATGATTTGTCTATACAGGTTCACGAACAAAAAAGTTGGTGGTGCACTAGGTACCATTTACTTTTCACTGTTATCTAAGACTTAGAAACCGTCGAAACCTTCATTTGTGTACTTCATGTTGTAAAAGCTTAGATAATATTTCAACCACCAATAATAAAGGAAAAAAAAAGGAACGGTCTTCTTGTCTTATACTTTTGATTAATTTGAATTGCGGAGCCGAACTAAAATATTAGATTAAAAAAATGCACCCTTCAATCTGGAAAAGGGGAGGGTACCAAGTACACCACCATTGTTATACTGTATAGGAACGTGAACTAAGATAATGATTTTAACAACTAAGATAAACTTTAATATGCAAAAGTAAAAGCTCACACACAAAAATTTTGTTAACGGGGAAATTTAAAAGCAGAAAAACCCCGAGACCTCTTTCAGTTTGAGCACACACTGTACTAAGCCACTACAAACCCTAGCCTACAGTAAGACTTCGATTTGGAATGTAGTTAAGACAGAATACACCCTCCGAGATACTCTGGTGAAGTTGTGTTATTACGTTTCTTGATTCTCGCAAGAACCTACGCACTTGATTCCCCAAGGTAATTTCATTTATATCCCTATGAGTTTCCCTACGAAGACTAGCGTTACCTGCCTCCAACAGAACACCTAGTGATTTCCTTTCTGATTCAAGATCAAGAATGTAAAAATCAATTTCCTGCTTTAGACGAATCTAAATCCCATGAATAGGGTTTATTTTCTTCAAAACTTACAGTAATACTTAATAAATATTTTTCACTAGAAATTAATCTAATATCAAGTTTCGATGAGTTCTTTTGATATCTTCAAATCGGGGATTTCTAAAAATAAGCATTTAAGCAATCGTGATTAAATTCCTTCCAAATCTTGATTTGATATGCAATTCTTAAATGACCTTATATCATAAGAGAAGGAGCTTAGAATATACAAGAATTATACGCATCACAAATAAAAATACATTATACAAAACTATCTTTCTTCAAGATAGGTGAACTTTTGCTTCGCAAATCTCAAGTGAAGTCTTTTAAATTCGAACCTTAGATCACGAAGATCCTAGGACTTTAGAGGAAAAACTTTGCAACAACACAAGAGTGCAAGAGTGTAGGCATTGAGTTTTCTGTGTCGATAATGTTTCCAATTTATATTAATCAATCAATGATGGGTTTCTTAGGATTTAAGCAATTAATTTCTTATAACCCAAGTTAATTCTTAATTGCTAAATCAACGTCGTTTTCTAAGATGCAGAAAATTGTTTCTTTGGAAAGAGCTTGACTTGCAATGAGGTTCTTTCATGGTTTGAAGTTGGTTGATAATTGTTTTTCTTAAGTGAATTCTATGAAAACAATTACTACCAAAAGATAACTTTAAAATTTTGAGAAAAGAACTAGCCTTTCCAACCAAAGGAATTAGCTAAGAAATAAGTATCCGTAAGTGTGTGGAAAGTTCGCCTTGAATAGTCAAGGAAGAATAAACAAGCCCAAAGACATGGGTTAGCTCATTAAGCTTTTAAGTTCATGAACCCACGGTTGAGTCTTTGGAACAATCTAGAGAGCACGTAGAGCTCATAATCTTTGTAGGTTCGAGAACTCAAGCAAATAGGTTCGTGAACTCAAATGCAAATAAAGTAACATCATCATTCAAACTTGTTAGGTTCGCGAACTCACCATATTAGGTTCGCGATCTCAAATGCACAAAAAGTTACAAAAATATTCTAACTTGTTAGGTTCATGAACTCAAATGTTCAGGAAGTCACAAAAGAAATTTTCTTGTACTAAGTTCGAAAACTCAAATGACATTTAAAGCTCAGGAGAAGTTTTCTTTATCAGGTTCGCGAACTCACCATAATAGGTTCGCGAACTCAAATATAAAAAAAAAAGTCCCAGCGAAAGTTCTCTTCTATAGGTTCGCAAAATCAAGTGACTTATTAACCTTATCATTTGAGTTCTATAAGCTATAGGTTCACAAACTCAAATATTTGGTTTGTGAACTCAAGTGATTGAATATCATTAGTAGTAAACTACCGAAACAAAACCTTACAAACTCAAGGATGAATTTGCAACCCTTGAGATTTTTATTAACACTTGTGCTTTTTCTCTCAAGCTTAGTTTCGAGTTCCAAACAAGCAAGTGCTTGGAAGTCAAAAAATCACTAGAGTTAGCAAGATGCTAATCCGTGATATAATATTCTTTGATTACAATCGTTTACTAAAGTCATTGACTTTGCTATGATATACAGATAAATAGAAACGAGTTCAATAGGAAAGACCAGTCTTCATTACTTACCTCGATGCAGTTCTTCAAATTGATGTCTTCGTATGATCTTCAAATTTTTATCTTGTTTGAGTAACTCGGAAAATTCGAAGACTCTATTACCTAATTTATTCCAAACTGAAGCTGACTTTAGTAGGCTGAATCAGGAAATAGTTTTCCTAACTAAAATATGATAACATACCTGATATTCCAAGGTATATAGGTTCAACCGACCATTCACTCTAAGGTGGCGGTGGTGTTGGCTAGTGATGGTGTTGGTTGGAGGTG
>JAJJMC010002939.1:670861-696913 GCA_023531435.1 Papaver californicum
ATGGTGGTGTTGATGGTAACGATGGTGCTGGTTGGTGGTGGTGTGGTGCTGGTATTGGTTAGTGGCGGTGGTGTTGGTTGATGATGATGTTGGTTGGTGGTGGTAAGGTGGTGTTGGCGTGTAATGTTGCTGGTGGTGTTGCAGGTTGGTAATGCTGGTGGTGGCGATGGTACTGGCAGTTATTGGTGGTGGGGTGGCGATGGTAGTGGCGAGAAGAGAAAGATAGTTTAGATAGTTTGTATCAATTGGATTTTTTATTTTATTTATGTTTTTATTTGTTTGGCTTTTTGTAGTATTAGTTAAGAGTTTTGGACCTATAACGCACGCGTTAAATTAGTTATCAAGAAATTAGGGGTGGCAGTTTGCCTGGGGTTTCCAACCCCTTACCAATGGATGTGCTGTCTTATACTCCAAGCGAATTCGTACCCAATTTGCAGCATTGGGAAGTTAAAGCTAAAGCGAAAATAGATCAAAAAGAACAGAAAAAACTTAAAAAATTGGCTTGTTGTGTCTAGATCTGATTAAATCACATTAGCGAGACTAAACCAGTGGTCTATAGCATAGAAATGTGTCAAAACAAAGCCAAATTAGTCTAATTAGCATTGAAGGGAGCATGTGGCTCTGGCCCGATTATATAACTTGTATTGTACTATACCAGAAAATCATTTTGTAGAATGAATACTTCAATGGTTCAACCCAATATTCATTAACATAAATAGTAAAGTATTACACTAGAATACCATTCTAAAGTGACTAGTTATATCACATATGGCAAGAAAGCAAAATAAGTTGGTTCACGAAAATCAAATTGGTCCCCACTAAGACACCCTTTTAAGTACAACTTAGGTCATTCAAGGGGCAGCAACAGCTTCAGTAGCTTCTGGTTCGGCTTTAGCAGGTGCCTCTTCTTCCCAGAAGGCAGTCTTTTTTCCCGTCTTAGCAACTGTCTGAAGAACAACGTCTGCTGCCAAGTTGGTTTTCACTGTCACCTTCTGCTGCTCCATATCAATATCATATGACTCCACACCTGCAAAAGGTACAGTGGTACCGAATAACCAACAAGACTACTGGCGGTAATTTTAACCAGTAAGCCATAGCCACAAAAATTCACTTCACAAAATAAGGTTAATGATTGTCTAGCGTAAGTACAGAATCAAACAACTATCTTGCCTTATGCTACAAACCAAGACATTTTTAATTCAAACTCTTAGATGAACTGCTATGTTTTTCCAGCTCAATCTCAATCAGGAGAATTTTTCCAAAGAGCAGTCCTTAAAAATATATCTCATAATTTCGAGATCATCTCTCGTCACAAAAAAATAGCCACTGGGTCCATCTCCAAGACAAAGAAATTCATATTCAGAAGGCCGAATAAAGTACACCTAAGGCAAGTCCTGTACAGAAAAAATTTCTGTGAAACATTCTTGCATAATGCCCGATTCAGGATGAGGGTTTCAGACGTTGCAGTTGACATGCACAAAACTACTCCTTCCCTTCACAATCACATAACAGGCACAAAACCATAGATGCATCTTGATCGTGAATAAAGAAACATTTGCATACTTCTCTCCAACTACTAGCTCACCACGTATATCAACGGAAAACAATAAAAGTTCACATACAATAAAAGATAACACCCTGGAATCATCTCTGATGTGCTTTGATTTTTTTTTATTGAAAAATGCTCTCTCTTCAAAGCCATATTGTTCCAGAACATTATCCAAGCGAGATGAAAGTCAGTTATACGCAAGCTATAAAAAAATTGGTTTAATTCACACGGAGCACTATTGTTCATTCTCATAGTCATAGGTGAAATCCTTGATGAAGAATACCTAGGCCTAGAGGAAATAGAATCAATACCTTGAGTTTTGTCTAGAACTCTTTTCACTGCCCCAGAGCAGCCTCCACAGGACATAGCAACCTTAAGCACCACTGTCTGCAAATCAGAAAATACAGTGAACTACACATTTGTATCTACTACCCCAAAATTTTCCACAACTTCAAGACTTCAACTTTGATCAGCAATAGAGGAGTTTCATATATAAGATATTGGCGTGAGAGAGAGAGAGAGAGAGAGAGAGAGAGAGAGAGAGAGAGAGAGAGTTTCAACTCCTCCACGACTTTAACATCTCTAATTGATAAAGGACAGCGGAGCATAGAGTATGGATTTCATTGTCCACAGGTCCTAAGCCCTGGATTGCACTGCAGTTTGTTTGGAAGTCGTAAAAGTTCACAACTTCACATAACATGACTCATTCTAATAAGCTTCTCCTGTTCTAGTTCTCATGTTCACAACTCTCATTGTTTGAAGCTATATGTGTAATTTAATTAACGCATACAAATTTCAAAATTTACATGATTCTTTCAATTTACCGAAATCCAACAGGGAATTAAAATTATGTTGAATTTAACAAATTGATCATGAATTAGGTGTGAGATAAATCAAAACTATGACAAACATATTAACAAGATAGCAAAAGCTAATCGAATAACCATGACCAAATAAGGTACCAAACAATTCAATTCACCAAACCCTAATAGAAAACTAAAAGCAAAGGGAATTGAAAAAGACTATTGAGCAGAAATCAATTAATACCTCAGCCATTTCGATCGAGGGAATTAGGAGATAAGAGATAGAAGATGACGCGATTACTTGATATTTTTGCTAGTCTCGATCTTCGGTATTTAAAAGGAGACGAAGATATGACAGGCAAATATATTCTCACCCACTACGGTTGGCGGTTGCTTGACAATGACGCAATAATAATTTGTCACACCAAATCTTTTGGTAATATTTAATTTACATGAATATCGTTTTTATTTTAGTGAAAACACGGGATTTAATTTAGAGTATGTATGATAGGGGATTAAAAATATTATTTTTATATGACATATAGTATTAGATCTTATTTAGTAAAAAATTATCTTTAATGATTAGGTCTTAAATTAGGAGGGATGAGGTAATAAATATAAAAGTGTTAAAGAAAATCTTAATTATAAATTTGGTTTTATCTCTACGTATTTTTTGCTAATTTTTTTATTAATAATTATTTAAAATAAATTAAACGATTAAAATTTTATCATATAAAATATTCTAAAATTTAAATTCATATTATTAGAGATATTAGATATGGAATCCTATATTTATTATATGAAATAAATCTATTCAATAAAGATCTTAATAAAATTTCTATATAAAAAAATTTACACCTATTGTTAGAAATGTTTTTAGAACGCTGCTTCAAAAAAGATTTAGAATATTAATTTGACACATAAAAGGATGATTCTGAACTCCTACTATCTTTTCTTTTACATACACTTCTACTGTTATTTTTTTATTTTTTTAAAACATACACTTCTACTGTCATGGCCCATGGACATAGGGTCAAGAATTTTGTCCCACGTTGGTCAATATTGAATCACAAGGCTTGACATTGGCAGCTTGCAGGGTCTTTTCTCAGAAAAATGTTGGAAATGGAAGCCACGAGTAGCTCTTATCCCGTCTCATATAACTTGGACCGTAAGGTTGAGGAATCATATAGTCCACTCTTTTCTAAAAGATTAAAGATTATACTCTACTATTATTTATTTTATTTTTTTTGTTAATTGTCAACATAATTATTGATATTATATAGGGCTACACATCGGATCGGGTGGGTCGGGTTTGGTCCCAGTCGCACCTGATCCGCCAGTTGGCGCGTGACTGAAGTATTCATCCGTACCCAACCCGTCGTAGGACGGGTAGGGTCGGATCTGATCCGTCATTTCGGCGGGTTGGGTGCGGATCACCCGCTAAAAAATGAGTCAATATATCGAAACTTTAAACCGAAAAAAAAAGAGAGTAAAATTCCTCTTAAAAGTGAGCACCCTGCTTCCCCGAAGTTATTTCATTGTAATATTTCACATGATTAGAGCAATCGATCATAAAACAAGAGGAATGGGAAACCTGAGAAGTCAGCAAATCTACAACAAAATGGTGTTCGAACATGAATATGTTAGGATTGTCATGAACTGCTTTCAGTAAGGCCCTCTCTATATCCCTTCCGGTCATGTCGGCGGCGTGAACAATTCTGTGATGTGAGTTCCCTCCTTCCGTCGCTAGATGCAAGTTCCCATCTTCTCCATGATCAAATGATGCACCAAGATCAATAAATTCTCTGACTCTATCAGGATCTTCTATACACACCAGCTGTATGGAACTAAAAAATAATCTTCCATCTGAAACCCTAATTTCAATTTTATCTCAGAAGAACCCTAACTTTTCGATTTGAGTAATTCTTCAACCTCACCTTCTAGTTTACATCAAACCCACCTCTATTATCTCTCTTAAATCATAAATCTTCATCTTCTCAATCTTTTCTAAAATCTCACGAAACTCTAATTCATTGATTTCTCTCAATTCATGTTCTTTCTTGAAATTAAATCTTCTACTCAACATAATAATCTTCTTCTTCATCTTCTATCTAAAACTCTTCTCCACCTACTCAATTTCATCATCAACATCCATTCACAGAAAAACCCTAATTTACGATTCCTCTAAATTAACACTTCTTCACTTTCTTTTACTTAATCAACCTCAACAACATCTTCACTAACACCTTCTGAACCTTTCCTTTCATCACTCAATCACAAATCCCTCATTTCAACTCTCAATCTTCCTCACAGATGAAGAACAAGGAAGGAGAGACAGAGAAGATGGAGAAGAAAAACGAGAGGAAGAGAAATAGAATTCTCTCACTCACGATTTGGTTTGTTATAAGGGATTTTATGGCGGGTTGGGAGGGTGGGTCGGGTGAGAGAAGGTGTCACCCGCACCCGACCTGTCAGAAGGCGGATAAAGGAAATTGTCACCCGCACCCGACCGTTTATCGGCGGGTCGGGTGCAGGTCGGGTCAAAACTGGCGGATGCGGGTCGGGTGGCGGATCTGGGTCGGAGTTTTTTAGAAGAATGTACAGTATTTGGTTACTGTGTATTGAGTTTTTTCTTTTAAGCATAGTGTATAGAGTTTACCTTTAGTATTTGTTTTTTGGTTATATCTTTCCTCCATATTTTTTTTTTTCCGTTTCTGCTGGCTTTCCAAGTAGGTTTGTTCATTTGTTGTACTAGACATTTCAAGCAGTACAATTGTGGAGTACAGAGTACATGGATGCAAGAAAATTGATCTGGTGGTGATTATTCCTGTGCAACCAATTGGATATGGTCTGCACTTAAAATGGATATGATCTATTCTTAAAAGAAAAAGTGTTGGATCACATGATATACAAAGGAACCAAATACAAATAGTTTCTCACGTTTATCAAATGTGTTCTTTTAATCAACAAGAATAATAACAAAAATAAAACATAACAAACTGAAATTCATTAAAATTTTAGGAACAGATTCATCAAAATAGATTAGACTAGCTATACAATGTAATTATTTCAAGCTCAACGGGTAAGAGCAAAAATTGTGGGATAGAGAGTTTTAACAATTATCCATTTTAAAATAGGTGAAAGTGGAATTGAATGAGTGATTATCCCAATATGGGAGATTATATCGGTAGATGGTGAGTTTTTAACAAGGACTAGAATTGTAAACCTAGCAGCAGGAATATAAAAGCATATTCGCATATTATGCGCATATGTCTAACTCTATAACAAGACAAAAAATATTGTATCTCTAGTCATATATTCCTCAAGCGAATTAAGAATCCAGATTCTCTACAAATAACTACAAACATTCTAAACTGGCCTTGCAGCCTCTTTAATATTCACAATATTTATGCAATATCGAACTAGTCTCAAGTCGCATAAATTCCATAGCTAAATTTCTTGAACTTGCCTCGAGTGCGCATCGATGTTCCAATAACATCGATCAAATTCGGGAATAGCTAATGCTTAATCCCCAAAATATACTCTAGCTTAACGCCTTGTCCGCAAAGAACACATCATAAATTGCTATCTTGAGCTTAAAATATGCCAATTTAGCACTTTGCTCAAGGAAAAGCCACGAATTATACGCCATCCCTCTTGGACACGCCACAAACAAGGAGTAATGCCTTTGAAGACGCACTGTGCCTCTGAGCTAGGGTAACCCTAGCCCTTTCTTACGTAGGCTCCAAGCTAGCGCTAACTCTTGGCCTAGCAGCGCATTGGCGCTAACTCTCGCCCTAGCCTAGCGCAACAACGCTAGCCTTCCTTGGCCCTATCAAGTGTCTTGGCCACAGCGTCCTTGAGCAACAACGTCCTCGGGAAAACTTCCTTGGCGCAACGTCTTTGCCACAACGCCTTTAAGCAACAACGCCCCTTACGAGAACGTTCCTACCACTAGCATATTGGTGCTAGATGCCTTGGCTTAGCAGCACTAACTCTCTTAGGCTTAGCAGCGTCCTAGCCTTTGCGCTAAAAGCGCTAGCCCCTTTAGTAGCGTTTTAGCCTTCGTGGATAAAAAGATAGCTTCCTTGATAGAAGCTATCACATTAGCCTTTCTCTCAAGAGGTAGCACATTACCATTGGCACTAAGAAGCTAGTGCTAACCTTGCTAGCTGATTCCCTTAGAAATGCGCCCTTCTTTTCAATATTGGTCTAATGCCAATACTAATCTTATGGTTATTTAATAGTCCTTCTTGCTTAAAAAACTCTTTATAATTTTGGCTTCAAATGTCTTCCATACTTATGCCAAGTCACTTTTAAGCTAACATTTGGCTATTAAAATTATGCCATGTTATTTTAAAGTTAATATGTGACCACTAAACTTACCAGACTTAACACTAATCAGTATGATTATTAATTTAGTGAGTTACATAACTTGCCTCACTTACTTAGCAAATCATTTGACTTGACTTGACCTAATCAAAATAGTAGTGTCCACGATTCCACTATCATTCTACGAGATATCAAATAAAACATATGGGGAATTCTTATTGGGGTATTGATCTGGCGGTCTACGGCAATCATGCGTTGTGGCAACACATCCACGAACAAGAAGGTAACAAGTAGTGGGATAGTTACAAGAAAGTTGAGAGAACGAGGAGTATTGATCATACAAGTCTTCTTTGCTTTTCAGACATGACTCCACTACAATCTCCACAATCGTTATTCCTCCACTTCTTCTGTAACTTCCACCACTTAAAAGAAATCAGTGCGTCTCCTTTGAACTATAAATAAATGGTTTCATCTATTTGAAACTAAGAACTAAGATATATAGAATTAGCGATTTATCCTAGAGATAATCCATTCTTTTTACACAATGTAATTACTCATCACACTGAGATTTCTCAACCTTCTTTGCTTCCCTCCCCTAAGACCTACCCAATCTTCTTCACCTTTGTGATCGAAGCAGGATGTGAACAACCATTTCTTGGTTTAGGCTCGTCCTGTTCGAGCTTGATCTCTCGAACCTACTTGAAATTACTATTTTACAGTACATTTGTTTTTTTCCCTAAACAATTGGCCTGATGCGTCGGAAAACCGAATTTGTTTTACCGCAAACGCACAGTTTCGAAAGATGTAGACAAGAGAAAATACGATTCATTCCCACGAGGAGTTTGTATTAAAATTAATTAAAATATTTTTTTAGTTTTTTTTATTATAATTAAATTAACGAGTGAATTAAAACTATTTAATAAAGTTTGAAAACAGTAAGAGGAAAACGTTAAGGTTTCGGGAATCCGTTGTAGATTAGGGTTTAATTTTGTTCGTCAGAAAGGGTCTCGATTTTACTCATTAAAATATCAAATCTAGCTACTAATACACGGAAGATTTTTTGTTTAAGAATCGAAGAAAGAATTTTCAAAAAGAATTGTTTGTTCTCAACCTAAGGTAGAATTTCGAAGTACTAATTATACGTGGCATAAAGAGTCAAATAATATTTGTAAAACGGTTTAAAGTAGGGTTTCAACGATTTCTTCCACTAATCAAACGATGCACTATACTTGGCGTAGAACATGAAAAAATATTGAGAAAGATAAAACGTTGAAAGAGAGACAAAACATTAACATTAACTTTTTATAATTGAAAACTCTAAGTTTGAAACACAAAAAAACCATCTCTACAAGTTCATCCTTTCGCCCTAACAAGAGAATTAGCCTGACATGTCTTTCTTAAAAGCCATAAAAATTAATTAACAAAAGAGACTCAAACTAACCGATAATTGTCTGTATACTCGGGAGCTCGAATCGTCGGATCCAAACTTCTATCAGTGTCTGTCTCTTCTCCTATGTTTGTGTCAGGGCCTCGTAAGTATGTTCTTTTTCTGGCTGTGTCAGGGTATATATAGCCAACCACCACCCTTGTCCGTGTACAACTTAAATTCCTTTTATAGAGAAGTTATTCACCGACCAACTTTCCGTGTGAAACAAGGCTTAGTTCTTTCCTGGATTTCCGCTCAAATAACTTTTCCAACCATTTGCGGACTGCTCATTGTCAAGAACCCATCATCACTATGATTCACTCTGCCAGTTATATCAACTCATACTCCTATATCATCTCATGTTGCAGCACTGAGGTTCTCCCTGCTCTAACAACAACCAAACACACATCATTGTCCTTCTCAACAACCATCGTGATCAATCATGACATGAACTATCATTGATTCCATCAGAGTCCATCTTTATTCAACTATCTCCCGTGAACACAGCTTCATAACCTGTTTATTCCATTCTCGAGCTCTCACTGCTATTCACTATCAATCAACAACAACATCTCAGCCATTTTCATTAACTACATGAACAACATCATCACTGCCATCATTATTGGCAACTTCCAACCATTACTGCTACCATTAATCCATCAACATCACTTGTCATTATCATCTCAGATCGATCAGTCACCATCACCAAGTTCTTCCATTAAACAGCCAACAATAGACCACCTATCTTCATTCGAGCCATCAACAACTTTACTGCCTTTTGAACCCATCACAGCAAACCCATTTTCTCTTTACTCTGCCATCCACAACTTCAATATCGAGCTCACCTTCTTTGAACTCATCTATCCTTAATTCTCTGTTCAACGTGAGTTGAAGATGAAGACAGTGGCCCTTAGCAAGTTCACTGGTGCCTTTAGTTATATTCAAAAACTTGGCAGCCCTGAACGGAATGGCTGGTGCCATTAACAGTGTTTGAACTGAGTGCCCCTTAGCGTATGAGGGGATGTTAATAGTATTCTACTTGGAAATGACCAATTTGCCCTTAATTCTTGTTTCGCTTATAACTTTCTCATACGAAGTCAGAATGACCTCGTTCTGGAATATACTGAGTTCCACTGGGTATTTGGCAACTCTTCTCTTGTAAAGCTCCATTTCACTTGTTTCAGAGATGTAACCTAATAAAACACATAAACTACAAAAGTAATACTAACACACGGTAATTCACACAAAATCTAGCAAATAAGTATAAGGAAATGATACTTAAAATATATAAATTATGCACTTATCAAATTCCCCCACACTTGCCTTTTGCTAGTCCTCGAGCAAACTACAAATCTAACTTAATCTAAAATATAATTCCCTTTCGTTGAGGAAACGGTTACACTTAGCATGTGTAACAAGCCTTTAAACCCCTAGGTGTGCCTAGTGGACGAGTTTTGTCTCGTAAGGGTTTACTAGAGATTTACCCACAAAACCTACTCCAACTTCTAAGTATTCCAAAACACCTGCATCCAAAGAGCTACGAAGACATGAAGTTTCTGAAAACTAATAATAAGAAGTCAGATGTATCAAAGAACATTATTCTCATGCTTAACTCTTGAGTTAGGAGAAAACCACCATATGAAAGAATTCAGAATCGAGAGCAACCGAATGTTTCTGCCTCACCAATAGGGTTTTATGAATTTGACACTCAAAGACGCACTTTATGGTTCTCATGTGTGCAGGCAGGAATGAAGATAGAAATCCTGCACATGTTTAAGGGTAGGAAGGAAAATCCTTCCGATTTATATCCGAGTATCCCATAGAAATATGGGAAGAAAAATACCTTGTTTTCTGATGATCTGTACGAAAGGAAATCAATCACTATGCGAGGATGGGAATGTTCACTCACCTTCTCACCCAATCTACAATCAACAGCACTCTCACAGCGTCTCATAGAAACGTCTTCGGCTTCAACTGTAGATGATGAACTCTTGAACTTCGTAGAACTATGACAATTTATAACTCTGTTCTGCTTAAATTCTTGTTGCTTTTTAAAAATCTTTATAGATTTCTTCTTCCCCCACGGCCTTAGTAAATAAATACAAAAACAAATATATTCTAAAAAAAACAAATATTTTTTATGGACCAGTTTTTATGGACATCTTCAACTTTCTTAAAATTTGTAATCATACGCTTGTTAGTGATGATAGGTTTCTATGGACCTGTTGTTGTCGAGAAAAATAGAGTGGTGCCAACTGCAAATCAGACTACAAGATAAGGTTTTTTCGCAATTCTGATATCACCCTCGTGATTGATAGAATTAGCACTCAAGAGATCAAAGTAGTGCTGAAATAGTGCGAGGTTGGGTAGCTCATCATTCTACCCAAAATTTGCATAGATAAAACACTCTAACCGGAAAATTGAATGATTGGTGCCTCACTCAGGGTATTGAATGATCACAACTCTAATAGTGAACTCGCCACCGGCGGCTTAAGTCCTTTTTTGTCATCTCTAGCCTCTCAACAACTAAGCACCCCGAATATAGTTCTCTAATACTTCTAAATTCAGTTATTTCGGTGCGAACTCCGTATGTAAACGTAGCTAGAAGTATACTAAGTGACTCTAAAATATCTAAAAGTTGGAGGTTTTCATGCAAATAATTTGAAAATTTTCTGCCTAAAAAGTGAATACTTAAGAATTCTATATGCTTAACTCCCCCACACTTAAACTTTACATTATCCTCAATGTAAACTAACTCATCCAATATAAAATCAAGATGGGAAATCCTAAAATGGCATAGAACAAGCAATCAAAAACTAAAAAGATAAGGTGAAGGAAACAAATCTGATGGGTTGACTCCCATGAAGCAAATGATACTTGTTTCCCTGCAAAAAGAAACAAAAACAAAAATCCTACTAATATACACTAAACATGATCCCAAACATTGTTAGTCTTGATAGACCGGGTCTTCGAGGAGGACAGTTTCCACCTTGGTTTTCTTAAGCTCTAAATATGGTTTCACTCTTTGTCCATTTACTTTGAAAATATTACCATATTCTCTATTCTCAAGTTCGACAGTCCCATGAGGGAAAACTTCTTTGATATAATACGGGCCTGTCCAACGAGATCTTAACTTACCAGGAAATAAATGCAACCTAGAATTATACAAGAGAACTTTCTGTCCACGTTCAAACGACTTTAGACTAATCGATTTATCATGAAACGCTGTTTTCTCTTTGTAAAGATTTGCATTTTCATATGCATCATTCCTAATTTCTTCTAACTCATTAAGTTGAAGTTTACAGTGATTCCCAGCTATAGACAAATCAACATTAAAGGTATTAATTGCCCAGTAGGCTTTGTGTTCTAACTCAACAGGTAAATGGCAGGCTTTTCCACAGACAAGTCTAAAGGGAGACATACCAATGGTGTCTTATAAGTAGTCCGATATGCCCAAAGTGCATCCAATAACCGTGTAGACCAATCTTTACGATTAAGATAATTGTTTTCTCTAATATCTGCTTAATTTTTCGGTTAGAAACTTCGACTTGACCACAAGTCTGGGGATGATATGGTGTTGAAACTTTATGTGTAATGGAGTACTTACTTAAAAGTGTCTTAAAATATTTATTACAAAAATGTGATCCTCCATCACTAATAATGGCTCTAGGGGTACCAAATCGAGAAAATATGTATTCTCTAACGAACTTGATCACAACATGGCGATCGTTCGTCTTGGTAGGTATGGCTTCTACCCATTTAGGTACATAATCAACCGCTAATAAGATGTAGACATTACCATTCGAAGTGGGAAAAGGTCCCATGAAGTTTATTCCCCATACGTCAAATATCTCAACTATCAATATGGTTCTCATGTGTGCAGGCAGGAATGAAGATAGAAATCCTGCACACGTTGAAGGGTAGGAAGGAAAATCCTTCCGAGTTATATCCGAGTATCCCATAGAAATATGGGAAGAAAAATACCTTGTTTTCTGATGATCTCTACGAAAGGAAATCAATCACTATGCGAGGATGGGAATACTCACTCACCTTCTCACCCAATCTACAATCAACACCACTCTCACAGCGTCTCATAGAAACGTCTTCGGCTTCAACTGTAGATGATGAACTCTTGAACTTCGTAGAACTCTGACAATTTATAACTCTGTTCTGCTCAAACTTGGCAGCCCTAATTAGAAAGATTTGGTGCCTTTAGTATGATTCAAAACATCTCTGCCCTTATCATATGACGAAGTGCAAATAGTTAATTCCCTTGAAATGACCGTTTTGCACTTAGTTCTTGTTTTGCTTATAACTTTCTCATAAGAAGTCGGAATGACCTTGTTCTTTCGCCGTCGGAACGAGGTCATTCCGAGTGGAATATACTGAGTTCCACTGGGTATTTGGAAATTCTTCTCTTATAAAGCTCCATTTCACTTGTTTCAGAGATGTAACCTAATAAAACACATAAACTACAAAAGTAATACTAACACACGGTAATTCACACAAAATCTAGCAAATAAGTATAAGGAAATAATACTTAAAATATATAAATTATGCACTTATCAGCGACCACATTGGGATATCAACCTCTTAATTACAAAAGATAATTTTTAGTTATTTAAGATGGTGGATCTTAGGTCTGGAGTAGTTATAACTGTTATTGCCGGTTTAGGTAGCACTGGTAGTGGCGATTCTGAAAACACCCCTTTTGCTACTAATCCTCCTCCCACCAATGTTGCCACTGACGCAGCAACTACACCTTCTTCTGGTAACAAGACTGCTGAAGATACCGGGAATACTCAAACGCCGCTCAGCATGGTTGATCTGATGAAGAAACAGGAAGTTCTTGCCAGAACACAGGTGGATATGGCTACCACTCAGAAGGAGGTACTCGCTTGTCTCAAGACCTTAACAAAGAAACTCTCCCCAAAACATCTTCATCGCCTAACGTAGCAAACCAGGACCAACCTTACAGTGGCTGGTGATGCTGAGACTTCTAGGAATCGGAAAGACAAAGAAGTTCATATCATTAATGATCGTCCAACAATGAGAAAGCAATAATATGATTTTGTCACCCGTGAAGATCTGGAGAGAATCCTACAAAATCATGGCAAGGAAGACTCACCCTCGCTTCATCATCATCAACCTCCATACCCTCCTTAAATTCATAGGAACCCTCTACCAAGATGTTACTCCTCCCCGACTTTCTTGTTATATGGAGGAACTGGAAATGCTCGTGAATATGTCTCTCGGTTCTTAGAATCGCTCGGGGAACATGAGTAATCATATGTCGCATCTTAAATAATTTTCAAAGTCCCTCACTAGAAGAGCTTACACATGGTACAACAACATTGCTCCCAACAGTATTTCCATTTGGGGAGAAATGATCAATGATTTATATAAGAAATACTTCTTTGTTTCCGAGAAAATCACCTTATCAGACCTGAGAAGAATGTTCCGGAGGAATAATGAGCATCCCAATGAATACGTGAAGAAATTCAGAATTCAAGCACTGGACTGTCACGATCCAAATGTGACAGAGAATCAACTAGTAGAACTCTGTATTGATAGTATGGTCCCAGTCTATCGTGTTCTTTTAGAAAATTTATGATTCCAGATTTTTCTGAATTGCACGAAGCCGCAAAGCGATCTGCTACAACTGCTCCTGCCTTGTTGGAGATAACCGGACCCGCAAGAGAGGAAAATCATGGAGACACACGTGGGAGTCGACAGCTAATCATTAAACAGTATAGTATTCAACCATCAATCGGTGCTGTCAGTAGCTAGAGATCCAAGAGGAAAGCTCTGTCTCAACCAGAGTCACACATAAAGGAATTTTCTTCCATTCCAACCTCTACACCATCGCCAACTTGGAGATTGACTCCATCTCAAAACACAGACAAAGCTCCACGGCAGCACCAACAGCAATTGCAGCTGCAACAGGAACAAGATATGAAACCAAACGTAATGTTCTCAGTTTTCTCAATTTCGATGGAAGAAGTCCTATAACTACTCGAATTTGGATAAGAGACGACACCATCCAAATACCACTCGTACGATGACTTCCTACAACTCATCAGATGATAGATCCGAAATACTATCATTATCACCGATATGTCAATCACCCAACCAATGAATGTAACAATTTGAAGCGTATCTTCAAAAAAAAGATGGAATCAGGAAAATTGCAATTAGAAGTTGAGGGAGTTCACAAGAATCCTCTTCCCCTTAGAAATTTTACTCTCTCCAGGAAATCATCTAATTATACAGTTCGATTTCTGATGGAACGCATGTGCGAGCTTTTTTATCTCTCGAAAGGACAACGCGGGGATGTCTTTGCTGCCCTGAATCATGTCGTGACTGGAAAACGCTTACTCTTTACAAAAGATACTCATATGTGAGTAAAACCTCCTTTGAAGGACGTAGTCGACGTGAACGATAAGGAATGTGGCTGGGGACTCCTCACAAAGCTTGAAGGCTCAATTCACACTTTAATACTTGACCAAGTAAGTCCTGCTTCGTTAACTCCTTTGCGATCAGTCAGCCCTTGTCCTTTCAGAATCCATGAACTCTGCCTAAGAGAAAATCTAGTCACTATCAGAAGATGTGAATGAGAAACTGATTCGTTTCAATATTTTATAAAATAGTTGAAAATTGCTTTTACTAAGAATGTGAAGCTTATGAATCATTTGTGGATGAAGTTGATTCTGATGACAAGAAGAAATATCATCAACAACTCTTGGTCGTCCCAAGAGAAGGCTTTTCAGGCGAGTTTGGACCTTTTTAAATTGGAGACATGGTCCTAAATATTACCAAAAACGCACAACTTCTTGCATCCATTCCTCTAACTATTGAAGAAGAACCTTACATAATTACTAAGACTATGCTAGGAGGTCACTACAAGCTCATAAACAATGATAAGCCATAAGGAGTAATAATTTATAGAAAGTGGCTCAAAGCTTGCAAGGCTTAAATGCTTTGCAATTTTATTTCAAGTATTTCCTTATTTTCATGCGAAGTCTGTAATTCCTCCAAAATGATTGCAATATTGCTGCATTCACACTTAGGATTTCGAGTTTATCTATCAATTCAAATATCATTATCCATTAAAAAAAAGTTTCTCCTCTCATGAGTAGCTTATCAAAACCTACCTACTCAAAATCCAAAAAGAAAAAAATCATAAATGTGCTTCGTAAAAAATATAAACTTAGAAAAAATCATTGAAGACTGGCTCGGTCCCTTCAGAGTACTCCTTTTCCATTCTTCCAAGGAATTCAGTCGCAAGCTCCAGTTCCTGGGAAAGCCTTTCAACCTATTCTCTAGCCTTGGTCACCGCCTCCAAACCAAAAAATTCACCTACTTCAGCAAGGCGCTTTCGCATAACTCCCAAATCACGACGAATCCAGGAAACGTCAAGACTAGAGATCTCAGTTTCATTCACAGCTTCCTCCCATTCCTTGAAGAATACTTCAGAAAGAGAATTCATTTCCTGTATAATTAGCAATAAGCAGGACATGTCCCGTTCTAAAACTCTGTAACTCTTGGAATTATCAGCTGATACGAGTATAATTTATACATATTTACACTTAATTTATATTTGCTAATATATTTTTATTGCTTTAATCCGTGGTATGTGTAAAATCCTAGTTACTGGCTAGATACGGTTAAACAGACAAAACATAGGCTTCGAAAGTTTGTTGGTGTGACGGACTGTGGAGATGGTCTTGTTTTGGTTGCTTTCTCTTATGTGTATGCAGCTAACCGAGCAGAAGGACTTATATTTTAGTTTTGGGGTGGGACTTCTGTTTTGGATTTGGTGAAAAAGTTTAGAGGCATGACCAAGTAAAACAAAAGAAGAGAGTAAAGCTGCACAAAGAAAGAAGTAGGTGGCACGTGGTAGACCAAGAGTAGATGTGGTTGTTCGGTAGAAGAAGGCTTGGTTTGTTTTAAACATGGAAGACACATGTGTGGATAACATAAAAGAAGAAGTGAAAGGGATTAGGAGAGAGCGGTTGTCTTCTGATTGAAGGGAGTGAGAAAAAGACGTGAGAGAGAGAAGAAAAAGACGTGAGAAGTAGATATTGATTGGCTGGAGAGAGACGGAAGAAAAGAAGGGACTGATTGGAGAGAGATAGAAGAAGCATGTGAAGAAAAGACATCGGAGAGAGGAGCTGTTAGAGGATCACATGTTGGAGTAAGGTGAAGGTCTGACCAATTAAAGAAAAAAGAATGAAAGAGAGAACGTTGGCTGTTTCTGGGAGTTGAGCAGTGCATGTAAAAGGAAGAAACAAAGTCTGGCGCAAAAAAGTGAAGGTGTGCGGATGTTGGAAAAATAGATAGGACGTGGAAAAATGAGAAGGTGGGACCGGTTATGCTTTGCTTTTCACATCGAATCAAGACGTGTCGGCACATCACTAGTTAGGGGTGGTGCACGTGATTGGTGAAGAGTATAAAAGAAAGAGAGACAATGGAGAGAGGGTAGACTTTATTTTAGGTTTTTCTAGGGAGAAGCGGAGAGAGAAGCCTAGGGTAGAGGGAGAGTAGGATGTGGAAGAAAAAAATGAGAGAGGGGAGACAGTAGAGGACTGACTACTGATTAGAGAGAGGGAGAAGTGGACAGAGAGGTATGTTGTACAGAAGATAGATAGGTGGCGTGAGAAAGAATACCTAGTAGTATGACGACGGATAGAGGTGATTGAGGAGTAGCAGAGTTTTCTCTGACGAGTGGAGTTTGGGTTGACAGACGGGTAGAGAGACAACAAGGGAGGTGGTTCTTCTGTATTGTCTAGTGGTACAGAAAATGAGAAAGGACAGCAAACAAGGGGTTTAATATCTCCTCCCTACTTTGTTAATTTATTTTTATGGGTTTTGAGAAACCCATCTCCATGTTCTAATTGATTTGTATCTAGGGTTTTATGTTGAAATTATTTAAAGTATTAGACCAATTGAATTGATTATTTGGTACAGACTATTATGATTTGAATAGATTAACTCCTGATTTTGATTTATTGATTTAATGATAACATTAGTTGTTGCTTCACCGGTTCTGTACAATACAGTAACCTTTGCGCATAATTAGTAGGACTGTAAATATATTTGTCTATTTATTTGATAATTCATGCTTGGGGTATGCTTAGAATAGCCAGGTATTATTTGTGAACCTATAATTAGTTCCATATAATTTTCTCGCTAACGCAATTTGATGGTGTATGCTGAGACATAGAGCTTTGATGCACCATGCTTAGGGAGTCCTAGTGACATTTGCGACTCTAATACATATAATAGGTGATTTCGATAGAACGAAAAATAGATAAATATTCAGGATTTATGTTTCACTTCAGTAATTTAATAGAAATAATGGTGGATACTAAAAAACCCTGGTTACCGACTCTCTCTGCTTAGTTGTTTTATTAGTTTAGTTTGTTTTATTATTTTCTCGTTCATTAGAATTTCTGAAAAATCCAAAAGATATTATTTCTGATTAGTTTAATTGAGATATTGATTGCAGTATTTTCCCCGCTCCCTGTGGGTTCGACCCGTACTTGTCGTTGTTTACATTGTAGACACCATGCGATTACGGTTATTATATATAGGCTTCTCCGAAACCTATCATCAACGGAGATATTGTAAAATTTCTTCTATATATTTGTATACAGCTCGGCATAGTTGAATGGAACAACAAATCACCTAACAATAATTACCCAGGAAGAGTCCTGCTGAAGTAGAAGTCAACACTAATACCCGCATTAGGATACTCGATGGGCACACTCTCTACTGAACTGCATAACAACATTAGTGGAAGCATTATCCTCAAAAAGCATGAAAGAAGGAGTTCTTCTATGATTTTCAGTATGTGAGAGGGAATTATCTACATCGGGATCAACGGTAACTCTTTTTCCTTCACTCATAGGATCAGCTCTGTGATTTCGGTCATTCTCCCCCTAAAAGTAGAAATAATACAAGTATATTAAGTATGAATGTCTCAAGAACATCATATACTTTCATTATAAAGTGGTATTTGAAGAATTATATGGGTTGGAACAATCACAAGATGTTTTACGAAAAACGCATCAGAAGCAATTTACACTGCCTCTCGGAAACTCTAAATCTGGGGATAATTGGTGAAGAATATGGGCATAAATATTATTTCAAAAGTTTCTTATGGATGTTTAGTACAACATACTAAAAGGTAGAATCAATCGGATAAAGGAGATAAGAGTTATGGAAAAAACGGCTAGCGGTGTCGGGTCTGAAAACTGTCAGAATTTTCCTGGACACTTCCTAAATTCTACTGTTGGGTCGTTTTAACGCCACAAAGAAGCTCAAAACCCGATTTTTTTTCCTTTCAAGACATAAAAAATTGTTTTCTAATAAACATAAAGGGGTCAATCATCCAAAACGGAGTTCGTATGAAGATTCTACAGTGTTTTTCCCAAGCATTATACTTCTGAAATTTTCTAATGGCGAAAATCTATGAATACTTTGCAAAGTTCAAGCATAGTCATATTTATATGAGAAATTTAAAGAGTTCATATGGTCTATTATAGTCATAAAGAGAGTAAAACTTACTTTAGGAGGAGCCAAGTTAGCCGAGGAGTCCAGCACCATTTCACCTTCATTGCTTACTTTGTCATCAACGGTATCGGATTCAGACTCTTAATGAATTTATTTTGTACGAGACGTTTCTCAAGCTCCTCATTCCCCGACTCTTTTCCATCTTCCATACTCGTGGTGTCTCCCGAAGCCTCAGGAGCATCAACGGAGTCAACATAAACATTTGCACTCACATGCTACAACAAGACGATAAAGCATATTATGATTTGAAAATGCAAAAGTATCAAGAATAACGAGTGGAAGACTCACATTTTTACGAGGACCAGTCTTGCTTCCGGGAAGAATCATCCTTGGTATTTACCTTACAGGTTGGGGACTATCAACATCAACAGAAGTAGTATCCGCTCGAGGACGAACGACACGAGTCTACCAGAAAGAATGAAAACTAAGAATCGTAATAATCACATTTTTGGAATCAAGAAGTTAAAGAAAATACTATTACCTCTTGAGATTCATCAATAATGAGATTCCGTTTGGATTTATTTGAACTATGCAAATTAGAACTACGAGCTATGTCTTTCTTGAAGTGGGCGCCATTCATTACCGGAGGTCCTAAGATGAATTCTTTGAAGCGACTCATCTTTCTATTCCAGAAGTGTGCGTACATGGTTGATACCGAGGCTTCCAACCTCAACAGAAAAAAGGGATACTTATTCCCTCAACAAGAAAAACATCCAAATTCTCCTTTAATTCCTTAACAGACAGGGCTGCACCGTGACTACGAGGCACTTCCTGATCAAATTTCATCTGACGAGCTGCACGATCAGTGTTGTATGCTTTTACTGAATAACCTTCTGAAAGAAGATAAATGATGTAACCTGGGATGGAGATATTCATAAATGCGTTCTGACCAGGAGTAAAAACATTAATCTTTCTCTTTGGTCCTGACCAGAGAACCATCTCAACCTCTTCGGCAAAAGTAGTCGATGAAAATATGTGCCCGTGCTCAGAATCCCAAAGCCTGAAGTTTAACTCACTCTGGATATCTATCAAATCAAATAGATTTACAGAGGTAAATTTCTTCCTATGCCAGTGGCAGATCCTTGCATATTCAACGACTCCCTTCACATTCATAGGTTTTGACAAAGGCGCGTATTTTGGGAAGAACTCGTATAACCATGCTTGAAGAAAAACGATCTGAACACAAGAATTGATCTTCATGAACCCATTAGAAGTCCTCATTCGCGAGCCAACGAGTCTAAAAGAGAATAGAAGGAACCAAGAAATAGTTTACCAAAATGGAGGTATTCACTATCAGCAGCTTCAATCTACCGACAAGAAAATCTTCAAACACATCTCTAGACAACCAGAGTGTCAGAAATGCTGTTATGCTCAAAGGATTACTAATAGAAAGGCCGTTAGCAATATCCTCATCATTCCACCAGTAATAAATCTACTTCACATAATGTTCACTATATCGAACAAGCCCTGAATGAAATTCTTTTATCTCTATCTATAAAACTGTGATCATTCGCTTCTCTTCGATCGAATTTTCAATATGAATGGTCCCAGCAACCCGGAGTTGTAACAAACTAACTACATCTTCTACAATAATTGTTAGTTCACCCCAGACGCATATATGAGAATGAGTTGATTCACACTAATGTGAAGAAAAAGTTAAAAGACTCCCTACATCCTTGAAAACCTGCAGCTGCTCAGACATTCTTACATCATGAAGTATCCGAGCATTTTTCAAAATATTAACTACTAAAGAATCATTGAACATTGCTTTACACCAGCTTACCCACTTTTTCATAGGAACTTGATTTGTTTTGTACTCAACGAAAGAAGATATATAATCTCCCCTCTGCAAACAAAGTCTTGGAACAGCTTGAAGAGAGACACTATGAGGAGTAGCATACTTCTCAGAGTTAGGGATAAAGTTATCAATAAAGCCAGAAGGTATGATGACTTCTTCAGAAATATGTTCAAAGAATCTATCACGGGTATGAGGTACGCTTTCAAGAAAAATAGTATCAGAAACTTCTCTTTTGTTTTGGTCAGAGGATGTGCCAATGTTATTATCATGCTCATTAGCCATCTGCAGTAGATTCAAATTTCCTTTTGCATTAAAATAGGACTCTACAGTTAAGACTTCTCAGATCGTAACAAAAAAATCAATCAAAACCCTAGCCTATCTAAGTTGGCGATTAACAAAACTAGGGAAAATCATGTTTGTTGATACCTTATGAGCGAAAGCTAGGGTTACAAAAAAAACACCAAAGAAGCAAGTTCAACCAGCACTTACCTCACGGGAACTAATTGAATGCTTGGGGAGTAAACATGAGACCTAGTTGAAGCCACTACAAAAAAAAACGGGTTTAAGCGACTACTCGTTTTAAGTCGCTTAAAGCCCCTTTTAAGTCGCTATAACCGTTATAGCGACTAAAAGTGGCACTCGCTCCGTTGGTTGCCCAAAGCCATGTATATCAAAGCCTTGAGCGACCATGCAATCACTCTAGTAATAAACCAACTAACCTAAAGCGAGTACTTTTCTCATTGCTTAACATTTAGACCAACTAACATGGAGCAAGTAAAATTGTGATCGCTTAACATCTAGACCAACCAATATAGCAAGTAAAATATCAATCGCTTCAGATATACCAATCATTCTAAAGCAAGTAAACTACTTAGTTGATAGATACATGGATCAACTCTTTCTGAAACTGCTTGGTTAAAGTTTTAAGCGATCAAATAATTTTGCTCGCTAAAAGTGATTTCTGATTTTGATTGGCCTGAAGTTGGTTGCTCAAGCTTTTGAGGTACAAAATTTTTTACTCTCTAGAAGCAACTTGTGACTTAGGAGCTATTAAACTACCTAGTTGGAAGATACATGGAACAACTTAACCTGATGTTGCTTGGTTAAAATTTTAAGCGATCAAATGATTTTGCTTGCTACAAGCGATTTTTGGTTTTGATTGTCCTGAAGTTGGTTGCTTAAGCTTTTAAGGTATCAAAGTTTTTACTCAAGTTGATTGTTTAAATTTTTAAGCTTCCAAATTATTTTAGAATTCAGATTTTATTGGCTTAAAGTTGGTTGCTGGAGTATTTAAGCCACTCACTTTTTTTGCTCATTTGATTTAATTAATCCGAAAATCTAATTATAATTAAAAAAAGTTATAACTAAGATTATATAATTAAAATGAAAACATCTAATTAAGAAGATTAGATAATTACAAATATATATATTTCATTTGAGTATCCTACCAAAAAGCATAACCCAATATTGTTTCATACACATACCCAACAAGAACCAAAATACATACAAAGTTGATGGTTCTTGTATCATCATAATGTCTAGTTTCACTTCCCAAAAGAACAAAAAACATATACTGCACATACATTGTACACCAAAAAAAGTCAGCAGTATAAGTCTTGTTGACTGCACATACTTTGTACACCACATGTACACCAAAAAATAGTCAGCAATATACCTATTTGTTGACTGCATATACATTGTAAATCAAATTGTGCAAGTTAAAAAAGTTAGCATTATACCTGGTTGTTGCTTCAAAAAAAACTGCGCACATCCATTGTCCACCAAAATAAAAGGGACTTCAAGCTACGTTAGTCAGAGTCATCCTCCACATACAAATCCTTGTCTTGATTGTCATCATCATAATCCTTCTCTTGATTGTCATCAGCATCCTCCACATACAAATCATTCTCTTGATTTTCATTAGCACCTCCATATGCCTACACATCATGATCATCATCAGCACCTCCATCTGCCTCATCTTCATGCTCATCTAGTGAATCATCTTCCAAATAATCTGGCATAGGTTGAATTCCCATCTTCTTCAAATCCTCGTCCATATACTCTCTTAGATCACGCTCTCTCCGTTCCAACTTAATCCTTTTCTTCTTTTCCAAGTCCAGCTGTTTTTTGAGAGCAGTGAGTTGGGATTCATTATTTCGTATAGGGTGAAGCTGCCGGAAGAAACTTTTGACTTACGAGGACGCTTGACCCATATAGACAGGGATCAACAACCTTTGAATATATTTCTTCGGGAGTATAGTTCACTTCGCCTAGACGAACTTGTTCACTAAGCCGGTTCATTTCAGACTGCATAAATATTATAAAAAAACAGGCAACCGATTAGTTTACACCTACCACCAGCACATTTTAATAGTGCACTTAATGACATGTAGATGACAAGGCTCCTTAAAAAATATATTACACCCATAATACTGAAATGAAGCATTGTTATTAAATGCACTCCCCCCTTCAAACAACAGACCAAGCTCATATCCATGTCTTTCTATTCACATGTAGACTATTCCGTTATTCGATAACCAAACAACATCAATTCATCATAAAAGAAATGAACGCATGAAGTTGAAAAATAACTCAAGCATTACACACAGACAGTTAGTAGAATTCACACAGACAGTTAGTAAATTAACTCAAGCATTACACATAGACAGTTAGTAAAATAACTCAAGCATTACACACATTACACACAGACAGTTAGTATAATTCACACATTACATAAAAGAAATGAACGCATGAAGTTGACAAAATCAAACTAAACTAACCACAAGAAATCACACATTACACACAGACAGTTTGTAGAATTCTTAAGCATTATGTAATGTTATAAACTAGAAGCAATACTGGAAGGAATACTGGAAGCAATACTGGAAGCAAGTCAAGCAACTATAATATCTGGTCAAGATGTTAACATAAGTGTTAGAAATACAATACTAGAAGCAAGTCAAGCAACTATATAGTATTTACACCACAATCAATACAACTGTGGTTAGTATTGTTTGCTAAATGCAGCAAAACTACGCACTTTATTCATTCATAACAGTGGAGGGGATAAAATCATTAACTATCAGAAGCTCCTCAAGAATAAACAGTTTCGGGTGCTAGATATGCAAGGCACTATTAAAAGAATACCACCTTCAATCGAAAACATGAAACATCTCAGGTATCTCGATCTATCCAGAACACAAATTGAAGAATTACCCAAGTTTATTTCTGGACTCTACAATTTGCAGACTTTGCTTCTTAGATTTTGTGACAAACTAAGGAAGTTTCATGAAACAATGGGAACATTGAAGCGTATGAGATACCTCTATATTTCTGGTACACAATTTGAAGAATTGCCGGATTGCATTTCTCACCTGTCCAACTTGCAGACTTTGAAGCTTGAAAATTGTTGCAATATAAAGAAGCTTCCTGGAAACATAAAAAACATGATCAACTTAAGACATCTCTTCTTAAACAACACAGGAAACTAGAGTTTAAGTGCTCATAGAAGTATCCGAAACGGAACTTTCCAAGAAAGTATATCAGTAACCATATAAGGACCTAATATTGCAGTTACTCCTAGAGTACTTTAAAATCACAAAGAAACAAAACAGAGCGAAATGATGTTAACACCAACCAAATTAAACAATTATTAAAAAGTGACAACCATGATTAATGTAATAGGTAAGAATTAATTACAAATCACTAAAAAATATACTCAATTATGAATCCAAAAAATTTCCTTATGTTTCTTGAAAACTAAGACAGGGTTAAAAGATATCAATTTCTTACCTAAGTAGACCAAAAGATGTTTGGAATACACCAGCAAAGAAGGTTGTAGTGAAAGCCAATTTGAGATATAGAATTGGCTCTGTAGTTGGTGAGACTACTTCTCTAAGCATAGAACTCATTACCAATGATGCTATTGATACTGGACCAACTCCTAAATGTCTTGAACTCCCAAGGATTGCATACAACAATGGTGGTACAAAACCTGAATCTGTCATGTCATATCCAAACAAAAAAAAAACAAAATCAATAAAATTCCAAAACCCAAAAAAAAAAAAACTGTAAGGTCAAAATGACCAGTAACAAATATTTCCAAAGGATGCTGTCCCATCTTACTTAGTGGTATTTCTTCACTCTGAAGTACCTTAAGTTCAAACAAACATCAATTTAAAGTATGAATCAAAATTTCAAGGATTAAGTGATAATGAAAAACATACTGGTTTACGAAAGTGAAGTGGCACAATTTCTTTAGAACCAGAGAACTTAGCAGGAATAATTTATGGATAATAATAATCCATAGTCAAGGGTACTGGATTATCATCTCCTGTTGGGATAGGCATGAAACAACTGCATGTATTAAGATTAGCAACTAAATCATCAATCTCTATATGTTTCCACCAACAAATCATACCATCCAAAACAGATTTCTACTCAAACCGACGAAATCATTATTACCAAGATGTAGGGTTTCCAAATAATATAAATTCAAGCCTGATTATCATGAGCATCGATAATCAAGTAAACTTATTCGTTTAACCAAAATCCTACGATAAGGAACAATATATATGTATATAGATAGGGTTGCAAAATTATATCCCAATATACATATGAATCTGTGTTTAGTCGAATACTTTCATACCAACAAAGGATGAGTTAATGGAAATCATTGATTTCAGATCCAGACGAAGGAGAAGAAGGAGATTGAAATACAACGACTAGAATTTGATTTCCAACAGACTTCAGACTTCGGAAACTAGATCTGTTCCTCTCCCTCTTTTTTCTCTATTTCTTTAGCCCAAAATTTCTTTATTTCTTATTACAATTTCCACATGAAGAAGAAGAGAAGATGGAGTATTCTGTTGTTTCTGAAACCAAAATTTAGAACTAGAAAAACTTAAATAGATTTTCTTCCAACAACAACAGAGAGAGAGCTTACTGAAAACAAAATTTAGAAGTAGAAAAATATACACAACAACAGAGAGAGAGCTTACCGAGTGAGCAATCGTCGTGATGGTGTTGAATGATCCTGATTCGGGGGTGATGGTGGTGATGGTGCAGTCGAATATGGAACCCTAGTTTCTCCACCGACGGCTCAAATTGTAAGAGAGACAGAGAGAGAGAAAAAAAAAGGGCGAAAATGAAAGACAAACTTTTGTATAGGGTTTTGAAAAAAAAAGATTAACGGTGGATAAGCCACCTCATACGGATCATGGAAAGATTTTAATGGTCCAGATTAGCTGTTGGATGCTCATACGGATTGTGTGTTAGTTACCATTTTGTGTTAGTTACCGTTGTGTGTTAGTTACCATTGTGTGTGCTAGTTACCATTGTGTGTGTTAGTTACCATTGCGACTCTTAAGATTTTGCACACATGAGATATCCCATTTTACGTGTACGATAAGTTTAACGAGTTAGGGAAAGGGGTTACTAAGGATAATAAGGTGTACATGAATCCTGAATCCTGAACCCTGAACCCCGAACCCTTAATCCGTCATGTTCTTCTTGTACATCTTATTATCCTTAGTGTTTAACGACTCTTAAGTGTTCAGGGTTCAGG
>JAJJMC010002939.1:696923-756094 GCA_023531435.1 Papaver californicum
TTCAGGTTTAGGGTACCCTGAACCCTGAACCCTGAACCCCGAACCCTCAACCCTTTTAATCTTGCTATGATTCAACTTTGATTTACCCAAACCTAAACATGTTAATACGTAAATGATAAAACTAAATAAGGTTCTAAGTAATTTGAGTGAAATTAGTTCATTTTTTCTTCTCTCTCTTTCTCTCACTTTTTCGGTTCTGCTCTCTAATCCTCCGCCCCAAAGAAAAACCTAAACAACAAATCAACTTTTTCCAAACAAGAAGAACTAATCAAAGCTAGATCAATTGATTTACTTCTCATGCTGATTTGTTTATGGAACCGACTTGAATACACTCAATTTTGATCAATCTTACTCAAATTATATCAATTTTCATCAATTTCACTCGATTTCACTTTGATTTATTGAATTTTATTCCATCTCAATCAAACTTATTCATTTTGTTATCGATCTAACAAATCTAACGATATGAAACTATGATTTTGCACACATGAGACATCCTATTTTGCTTGTCCGATAAGTTTAACGAGTTCGGGGTTCCGGTGAAGATCCGACTTAGGGAATGAGGTTATTGAGACATATTTTGGAGTTCAGGGTTCGGGGTACCGATGAAGATCCGACTTAGGAAATAAGGTTATTAATGGTACAGATTTCAGGGTTAAAGGTTCAGGGTTCGTTTTATAAAATATACATGTTACCCCACACTTTAGAAAATAAATTGTGGACTAAATGATTTATAACACACATAAACCCAAACCCAAACAGGGTTCCACTGAAACATAAAAAAAAAAGGGTTCCACACAGGGTTCCACTGAAACACATGAAAACAGGGTTTCACTGAAACATTAAAAACAGGGTTCACCGACAAAATTAAAAACAGGGTTCCATTGATGGATCCAAACATTAACTTCACTGGCTTTAAAGTGTCCAAGTTGCAGACAAAAAATTACCTAAACCCAAACATTAGTCGCACATTAATTCTCATCAACTACTCTTACTGACGCTTTCTCCACGATCGGTACTGCATTCAGTTTGCTGAATATGTTCCACAGAATCTGATGTTTCTCCAACATCGGTAGGTTTTTAAGTTTTGTGGTATTTGATGAAATTCTGCGTACTTTGATTAATTGGCTAAAATAGGGGTTTATTTTTTTGGTATGAAATTGGGGATTTAGGAAGTAGGTTTTGGGTGTTACACATTATGTTTTGGTATGAATTGGGGATTTAGGAATTAGGTTTTGGTATGAAATTGGGGATTTAGGAATTAGTCTGACATGAAATAAATTTCCGTTACTCCTTTCTTGCTAATTGTGGAGGAGTTGATGCTGACAATCACATGTAATCAACGTATGATGTTGAACTCTGGGTTTTTTGCTGGTTTATTCACTAGCATAGTGGCATGTAACTATTAATTAGATTGCAGTTTTCTTCCAGAAGTAGTGTTAGTGGTGTTCTTTTGATTTCATGATCCAGCACTTGAAATATTTGTTTTTTTGTTGACAATGATCCATAGAGTGTTTAGATTCAACATGTCATGGTATTTATGGATGTTGGTTATTCTTTTTAGCCATCTTGCAGCTCAATATTAGTCACACATCACACAATCATGCATCTCTGTTTGTTGAGCCCACAATTGCAGTACTTTTATATCCTTAACAATGAAATCTTTCTAAGACTATGTTCAATGCAGCAGTGAGTGTGTATATGCATAACTGTCGATTTATACGAAGCTAAATGATTGCAGTAGTAATCTTGACTTACTGATGAGAAGAATATTTAGCATTGTGCTATTGCAAACCCTCATGTTGCTAAGGAAAACTATTACTATGGCCGCACACAAACCGTTTCAATGAATTATTTCTTTTTCTCTGCAACACAAACAATTCGAACATAATGACAAGATCTTCTTCCTGTCAAAATGCATTAAGAGGCCATCCACTAAAATGATGGCTCAGATGTTCTCTGGTCACACATACCCACCTTCTGCTATCTTTTTTTCTTTCTTGGTTTGTTATGCTAACAGTACAATTATATTAATTCTATTAACAGTACAAAATGCTTAAGAATTCTACTAATTGTGCGTGTTCGATACAGATATTATAGCATCGATGATAAGAGTTGGATTAAAAAGCATAGGAAAGAGGAGGCATTCCACGAGGGAGTCATAAAATTCCTATACTTTGCATTTGAGCATATACAACCTGGGATGGAATCAATTCTTTGTCCATGTGTGAACTGCAGTAACAATTTATACCGTTCTCGAGATGACGTCCATGTACATATATTGCGTCAGGGGTTCACTCAAGGATATACTAACTGGACATATCATGGGGAGGCAGAGGTAAGGGAACCTTTGGGTACTGGTAGAACAATTGAAGATAACTTGCCGGAAAACGACGATTGGGATGAGTTGCTAGGTGGTATGGGAGCGGCTTCAAACTCCGATGCTGCAGACTTTTACTGGTTATTGGAGGAGGCCGAGGAACCCTTTTATCCAGAGTGTAAGAACTATTCAAGGTCGTGCGAGTGTTGTCGATCTAGATGATGCTGATATTGAAAGTGTCTATACTACTAGACATGACGATGATTTGATGGAATTTGAAGAGTCTAACGACGAGATGGACTGTGATTAACCCGTCAGAATGCAACCATCGTAAACCCTAAGGTGCCAAAATTTTCATTTCCTATAATTTTTCATATTTTTCTCATTTTGGGTTCTTTAATAATTTTGATTTTATTAGCTCAAAATACAGTACTGTTGTTAATAATTTTGATTTTATTAGCTGAAATGATTAAAGTTTACATGAAAATTGTTGTTTGTATCTCTGCTTATATTACCTTTTTTCTCAGTTGAGTCATAATTAATCTTGTTTCATTGCATAGTCCATCTGTCTGGCTTAGATTTCGTAGTAGCAGATTTGTGCTCCAATTTTCAAACTTAGTTTGTGGCTGTCCATTTCATGAACATTCATGCTTGTTAATAAATTCATTGTCATAGAAAACAACACCAGAGTGGTATTCCGTAGATTCTGGTCTAATTGAATCAGCACTTAGATATGTATACTCTTCACCAGGTATACGTGATAGGATGTTTCTCATGTAGTGTACCTGGATTGCTCACAATTTTTTTTAAGAGTTCCCATTTTAAAAGCACAAAAATACTCATATTAAAAACATATTACTCAGGAAAGGATTTGATTTCTAATCAGTTCCACTATGTCCAATTTGGAAATCTGTATATCTTAACGAGGATTTTATTAGTTGGTGATTGTTGTAGTTGTTCACACTCGACCTATTTATGTTCATCATGTGCACTAAAACCATATTTAAGGAGTTATTTATATGTCCTATCTGTTTAGAGATGGAGTAACTGGAAACTCATGGGGAACAACCATTGAAACTAAATAGATGGAAGTTTTGAGTTTTTTATTTAATAGTTTTGACATATATAATGTATGTTGTGATTACATCTAACAACCTTGGTGTCTGTTTTCATAATTCGTGGTTGTTTTTTATATAATCTACATAGTAACCATTGTTGATATTCTATAGATATCGCCATATCGGAAGTTCCTAGTTTGTTGGATGAAGGATCTACTGTAGTGAAGAGGAACACTTTGAAAACATAAAAAAGAAAGCCAGGCACATCCTTGCGCAGGTTGTTGCTCCTGAAGAGTTTAGGTCCTACATCGGGTACGTACAGTTCTAATGTGGACATAGTTTTTCCTTGAAGCAACTTGAACATTATGTAAATGATGTGTTGCTTTTATTTTGCTAAATATGATTGTTGTTTTCTATTTTCTGTACCCCAAAAAAATATATTGGGAAGTGTTGTGTTTGGCGAAACGACATAGAGATTAGAGTTTTATGTACATTTGTCTTTTATTTTCGTTCTTTTATCAATCAGAAAACGGGGTCTCCGTAAATGAAAAATCAAAGTTTGTTTGTTCCTTGATTGTCTCAGTTTCCTGTACTTTTTGGTTTTTTAGGTGTCAGCTAGAGTTAAATCATCAAGATTCTTCATCCCGGACTTAAAAAAAGCTCTGATTCAGCAATCATAAGAAACTAATCGAAGTCCCAAAACAAATGAACACTTAGCTCTTGTCACCAACTCTCTATTTGTGGGTCGGATTTGCTTAATCTCCCTGTCTATCTCAACTCTCATCTGGCGGACAACAATAGTAGGCTAGACATGAAAAATTCATCCTTTAATTCATTTGAAAAACTCACCACCTCATAGTGAGCATTTTGAGTTGTGTAAACCCAGCCGAATTAAGGATTTTTCATGTAAACTTTACTACAATCCAGCTTTTAGGTCGTACAAGTTTCAAAGAGCTCTGTATTTGTCATGCTTGATCTTATTTTCGAGCATTTTGAAATCCTCCATTTCAAGTGATTGCATAAACAAGTCAATGAACAGCAGGGGGAGCAAATTATGCTTACGCTCCATACAAGAGCAGTTGGAATTAAGACCATGATTCACGAATGACCTCCTCTAATTCCTGCATAACCATCCATACAAGAGTCATCGTTGTTCAATTTATAGAAGTTAAGTCAAGGGAACAAAAACTCGAAAAAAATTATATTAAAAGATAAAATATATAGAACTGATAAACACACTGAAACGAAAAAAGATAACCAAATTATAGTCAATTTAGTCGACTCATGTATATTTTCTTTTTCAATTTGTGCATCCAAACATTTGCTCATAGTGAATGAAAACATTGATTTGAACAAGTTTTTATGTTTCTATTAAACAAATCCTAATAAGATTGTTAGATAAATATTAATTAAGTTCTCAAATGTACTTTAAAAACTGATTTTTTTTGAAATGATCGTAGAGGCTTAAACTTGGTTGCTGAGAGAGATTTTACCAAGTAATTCATTTTTTAACATGTGGTGGTGCCTTAAACTTAGTTGCTGAGAGAGGTTTGAGCAACCAATTCATTTTCTGTTGCTACGAGTCTGTGCCTCAAAGTGAATAACTACATGATCATTTTTTTAGATGCTATAAGTTACTTGAAAAACGGATCTAGCAATTGAACATATTTGGTCATGGCTAAAACTTAGTTGCTGAGAGAGGTTTGAGCAACCAATTTATTTTGTTGTTGCTACGAGTCGGTGCCTCAAAGTGAACAGCTACATAATCAACTTTTAGCTGTTATAAGTTACTTGAAAAAAAGATCTAGCAATTAAACATATTTGGTTGTGGCTCAAACTTAGTTGCTGAGAGAGGTTTGAGCAACCAATTTATTTTGTTGTTTCTACGAGTCGGTGCCTCAAAGTGAATAGCTACCTGATCAACTTTTAGCTGCTATAAGTTACTTAAAAAAACAGATCTAGCAATTAAACATATTTGGTTGTGGCTCAAACTTAGTTGCTGACAGAGGTTTGAGCAACCAATTTATTTTGTTGTTGCTACGAGTCGGTGCCTCAAAGTGAATAGCTACATGTTTATTATTTTAGTTGCTATAAATTACTTGAACAAAGGATCTAGCGATTAAGTGTATTTTTTTCGTTGCTAAATAATAGTGGACACATGTTTATTGACGCCAAAAAATTTGCCAGTTGCAATTTAGACGCTTAAACTATTTAAGCGACTAAATTTCCGAGCTCTTGCTAAGATTTTAGACGCTTAAACCCGTTTTTCTTGTAGTGAGCGTACTCGAGGAAGACGCTTCAGATCAATGGCGCAAGCAAAGAATATCACCAAAAGCGTACCCGAGAAAGCGTACTTGGGTAAGCAACTTTGTTGCTGGCGTATTGATGCATGTCGTAGATGCAATCAAATTAGTGATCTTATTTCCACTCAATTAAAAAATAATATAATAGAAATTAAGTTCGTTCCCACGAGGAGCGGGGTGTTTCAGTTGTTTAAAGTGTCACAAAATGAGGGTTTTGTTTTAGGTTTTTAGCAAAGTAAATAAGAAAACAATTAAAAATAAAATTGTAAACAATTGAGAGAGATATGATCGAGGAATATTTCTTCGTTACTAAACATTCATCAAATTAGTATACTCATCTATTCATTATTAATCACCAATTATCACCAACCGTAGAAGAACAATAAGCTATGTTATCCCCCAAATTCGTTGTATTCGTGGATACGAAAACGCTCGACTACCAGATTTTATTCGTCTGAGTCACCGTGAATAAGCTATCAAGGTGTAACTCAATCGAATGTTTTAGGTCTTGTGAATTTAGGTTGATCCTAGAATCAAACACATAAGCTCGGCCTGCTTACTAGTGTTGTTTTTACACGTGATTGCTCCAGAAAATCCCTCTGTAAGGTCTCGTGTTCTCTACTTGTGTAGGAGGTGTTTGACTAATACACGTATCTCACAACTCTCTATTAGCTTTAGATTAATTAACAAACTGAACTAGTTGGCCACCTAAACAATCTATCAATCAAGCATGAACATTCATATTAGTAAAAACAAACGAGAATCATGTGATAATTAGAAGAATAGATTTATATGCTAAATTGAATCATGTATTAGAAATTAGAATTCATCCTTAATCACGTAGATGTTTAGCTAGTCATGGATGTAGCATAATCCATGGTATACATATGATAAAGTGGAAAAGAAATAGTTACGGTGATGAAAACGCGCCAAAACCTTAGCTTTTCCTTATTGTGTTCTTCTCTCCAAAAGCTTGACAAAAGAATAGAATCCCCAAAAATAATTAGAAGAGTCACTTAAATATTTATCCCAAACTGTAGAAATGCCGGTGCTCGAATCCCGGTCGAATTTTGTTTTCAAAACACCAAAATATGACAAAAATAGGGAAAAACCAAGCTTAGCCCGTGAGAAAGGTGTAGCAAATTGGCTAAGGGGCTCACGCTCGTCTGTACATCCCAGCACATTATGAAAGCATCTCCATCTTCTTCTTCACAGAGAACCAGCCAAGCATTACCGTCACCTTCTCTACCATTAACCCAACTGCCATATTCTCAAATCCATCAAGTACCATTACTATCCAGTGATAATCACTCCATCAAAGCTCGAGCTTTTTAATCCCTAACTGTCAGCCAACAGCCTCAGTAAACTCAAACTTGATCAATACCCATGTTCTCAAATCCTCATCGATGACAGCTATATATCGAGCTCACTGCCATTACCATCCAGTAGAAAATTCATCTTCTCCTCATCACAGTCGACATTGAAATCTCTGCCAAACCATTAACTAATACTATCCACTCGAGTTATAAAACATCATAACCATCATAGAATTTCTCCACCTCGAGCTCAATAACAGGAAGCTCTAACTAAACTGAACTCCGTCAACAGCTAACAGCCACCACCGAAAATCACATTCAACAGCTCCATCAACTCATAGAAACTACCCATTAGAACAATGGTTTAACTGGCGACAAAGCTAGTTCAGCTTGGCAAGAATTGTATGGTTCAAGCATTTACCCAAAAACCGTATGTGTTTTTCTGATAGTGAAGAAGCTGTGTACTAGCTGTACCTGAGAAGCTACCCAAATAACTCTTTTCCATTACTGATTTACACACAACCATCAATAACCCACTAATTCATTCAGCAAAAATAAATCATCGAGCCATCAGACCATCACTAAGCATGGCAGCAGCACCGTCGAGCTCATCACCAACTGCCATTAAACTTCCATCAACTACAGCGTGACTGCCGGCCTACTTCACTGCCAATGATACAAACTCAAGTTCACTAACTGCTTTTCCCGGTTCAGTTTCAATCATCTCAAGCTGCAATTATCGATCCAACACATACAACATCATCATAGAAAACCCATTAATCTTACAACCATCATCTCGATCTCTACTTACCAGTTCCATCTCCTTTCTAATGATTCACGTCAATGACATTCATCATTCCTCTTTGTCGAACTCAACTCTTCATTATATCACCAACATCCCATTAGAAACCTGACCACAACTCCATGTCGCTGCTAAACTTGAAAGGAGATGATGAAGGTGCCCCTTAATAATTAGTCGGGTGCTTTTTATACTTTTAGTTGGCAGCCCCTTAGTAGAACAGTAGGTGCATATTAACACTATTCAATTGGCACCCCTTTTAAATTACGGTTCTAGAAGTGTATAGTTTGCAAACCCTTTTTATTCATAATTTCAGATGGGTATGGTTCGCAAACCCAGTTTGCAAACCTCTTTGGTCTGTGAACAAAGTCTTCCATATCATCTTGTTTTGCTCATAACTTATTCGTCCGATGTCGGAATGACCTCATTCTTTTGGCATTCTCTTCGTATTTAAATTCTATTCAAGATGGTGTTAAGAAATTATGATTTTGGATGATTTGAACTTGAAGTACTTCGCTTCTTGGCTCTTTTGTAGTCATTTTCATTTTTATTGGATGATTCACCTAATAGAAAACAAATAATATAAAACAAGAGTAATAACAAGCAATATGCAAGAATAATAGAAGATATTAGTATGGATTTGACACTAAAACATATAAATTATGCACTTATCAAATTTCCTCACACTTAGCTTTTGCTAGTCCTCGAGCAAACTATTATCTAAACTAACCTAAACTAAAACAACAACTCTTTTTCTTCGAGGACATGGTTACATTTAGCATGTGAAACAATCCGTTAAACCCCCAGGTGTCCCTAGTGGACGAGTTATAGTCATGAGGGTTTACAAGAGGTATACCCACAAAACCTACTCCAACTTCAAAGTCACAAGGATCCAAAGAGCTATGAAGATATAAAGTTTCTGCATACTAAATAAGAAGTTAGAAATTCCAAACAACATTATTCTCATGCTTAACTCTTGAGTTAGAAGAAAACCACCATATGAAAGAATCTAGGTTCGATAGCGACCGAATGTTTCGACTTCTGCCTCACCAATAGGATTTTATGAAATTGACACTCAAAAGACGCACTTTATGGTTCTCATGTGTGCAGGCGGGAATGAAGATAGAAATCCCGCACACGTTGAATGGTGGGAAGGAAAAGTAACCTTCCGAATTATATGAAGATGTTATCCCATAAACGAAAAATAATCTTTTTTTCTAGTGACCTCTAAGAAAGGAAATCAACCATTATGCAAGGATGTGAACGCTTACTTACCTTCTCACGCGATCCATAATCAGCACCACTCTCACAACATCCAATAGAAACGTCTTCGGTCTGCAAATGTTGATGATGAACTCTTGAACTTCGTAGAACTTTGACAATTTTTAACTTGTTTTCTCAAATTCTTATTGCTTGAAACTTCTTTATAGATTTCTTCTTCCCCACGACTTCATTGAATGAATACAAAAAAATATATATATTAAAGAAATGATAAAGGTTATTTTTTTCTTCTGTTTTTTCATATATCTTTTTTTTTTTTTTTTTTTTTTATTCTTCACAAATTGTATTGTCTCGATATCATGAACTTCACTGACTCACATCTTTTGCTTTCTTTCGCTCTTGTACATATCTTCAACATGTATATATAACTATGCTCTTCATATTGTTGCTTCACTCGAATATGAAATTTGCTCTTTTTTGTGTTGTTGCTTGTAAACTTTGACCGGATTCAATTTTCCTTCAAATTTTTGATGCTCCGCTTGTTTATGATAATGGTGTTTCTATGGACCTGTTGTTGTCGAGAGAATGGTTCCAACTGCAAATAAGACTACAAGATAGAGTTAGAATTCTGATGACACCCTCATGATTGATAGAAGTAACACTCAAGAGATCAAAAAGTAGTGTTGAAATTGGTGCGAGGTTGAGTAGCTCGTCATTCTACCCGGGTTTGCGCAAATGAAACACTCCAAACGGACAATTTAGACAAGTACAAAGAATTGCAGGTCTAGTTCCTCACTCATGTGTATTCAATGATCAACTTCTCTAATACTGCACTCTCTACCAGCGTTTTAAGTCCATTTTTCTTCAGCTCTAGCCTCTCAACAACTAAGCACTCTGAATACAGTTCTCTAATACTTCTAAGTTCAGTTATTTCGGTAAGAACTTTGTATGTAAACTTAGCTAGAAATATACAACGTGACTCTAAAACATCTAAGAGTTGGAGGTTTTCATGCAATTATGTACAAAAAGTTTGAATATTCTGCCTACAAAAGTGAATACTAAAAATCTATATGATTAACCACTCCCCCACACTTAAACTTTACATTGTCCACAATGTAAATTGACTCCTCCAATGTAAAATCAAGATGGGAAATTCCTAATATTATATGCAAAACTAATAAAAATCAAAAGATAAACATAGTTACCTCCCATGCAACACTTGGTTTAAAGTCGTCAGTCCAACTCTCTACTCGCTCGTATTACTCCTCCAGAGGGAGCAAATCATGAAGCCCAATCTCATTGACATCCACCGTAGTGAAACCTTCTTAGTATGGCTTTAATCTATGGTCGTTCATCTTGAAAATTTTCCCAATTTTAGGGCTAGGGACTTCAACTGCACCATAAGGAAAAAAATTTGTAAAAACAAACGGTCCCATCTACCGGGAGCATAGCTTACCAGGAAATAATTTAAGACGAGAATTGAATAAAAGAAATTTCTTCCCCACAACAAACATTTCCGAGAAATCATCTTGTCATGGAAAAACTTCGTTTTTTCCTTGTATATACGATAGCTCTCGTATGCATCATTATGTATCTCCTCTAGTTCATTAATTTATAGTTGCCTTTGTTTCCCTACTTTATCATCTGCACATCTTTATCGCCCATAAAGCCTTATGTTCAAGTTCAACCGGGAGATGGCATGCTTTGCCATAAACCAACCGATATGGATACATACCAATCAGTGTTTTTTATGCCGTTCTATACGCTCATAATGCATCATTGAGCCTCAAGCTCTAATTATTCCATGTAGTATTGACGGTTTTCTCAGGAATGGACTTAATCTCACAATTTGAAATTTCAGCTTGCCCACTAGTTTGTGGGTAATACAGCGTACCGACCTTATGAGTAATGTTGTACTTCTTGAGAAGAGCATGGAAGGATTTTCGAAAGTGTGAACCTCTATCACTAATAACCACACGTGGTGTGCCATGTCTAGTGAAAATATTTTCCTTCATAAACTCACAAACAACTTGAGAATCATTAGTAGGGTTGGCTTAACTTCCACCCATTTCGAGACATAATCCACATCAAGAAGTATATAAAATTTTCCATACATATTAACAAAAGGGCCCATCAAATCAATTCCCATACATCAAATATCTTCATAGAGAGAATTGGTATAAGTGATATTTGATTTCGAGCATCTAGATTGCCCGTTCGTTGACATCTATCACAAGATTTGCAAAAAACATACTATCCTTAAATAGGGTGGGCCAATAAAAACCACTCCCAAGAACTTTGATAGTGGTACGTTTAGAACCAAAGTAGCCACCACAAGCATAAGAATGACAAAAAGATAGAATGAATTGGAATTCAGAGTCAAGTACGCACTTGCGGATAATCTGATCAGCACAGTATTTCCATAAGTAGGGCTCATCCCACACATACTGCTTGACTATCTTCTTAAGCTTTAACTTTTGAGAACTAGACATCGTACTAGGTACTTGTCTCGTAACCAAGTAGTTTACTATATCAACGTACCAAGGTGTTGATTCCTCTATTGAGAAAAGTTGTTCGTCTGGGAAACGATCTTGTAAGGGAAGTTCTTCGTTGGAAACAACAAGTTTACAAAGATGATCTGCAACTGTATTCTCGACACCATTCTTGTCTCTAATTTCTATGTCAAATTCTTGCAACAACAGAATCCACCGTATAAGTCTTGGATTAGTTTATTTCTTTTTGAGTAGGTACCTAAGTGCTGCATGATCAAAAAAAGCAACCACTTTTATGCCTACCAAGTAAGATCTGGATTTTTCTAGTGTAAAAACTATAGCCTACAAATCTTTCTCCATGGTAGAATATTTGTTTTGTGCATCGTTTAGGGTCCTAGATGTATATTAAATCACATGGGACAATTTGTCCACCCTTTGACCCAAAACGGCTCCAACTTTATAGTCACTCGCATCACACATCAACTCGAACGGTAAATTCCAATCGGGTGACTTGATAATTGGTGCAGTTGTCAATAATTCTTTCAATTTCTCAAAGGCATCCTTGCACTCCTTGACGAAGTTGAAAGTAACCTTCTTTTGCAACAATTTGCACATTGGAATTGAGATTTTGGAGAAATCTTTGATAAACCGCCTGTAAAAATATGCATGACCAAGAATCGAGCGAATCTCCCTCACCAAAGTGGGGTATTGTAAGTTTCTTATTAGGTATATCTTTGCTTTATCTACTTCGAGCCCTCGAGAGGATACAATGTGACCGAGCACTATACCATGGTTTACCATAAAGTGACATTTCTCCCAATTTAGAACAAGGTTAGTGTATATGTATCTTTTAAGCACAAGTTCAAGATTTTCTAATAAAATATCATATGAATCGCCATAAACACTAAAATCATCCATAAATACCTCAATAATGTGTTCCACTTAATCATAAAATATACTAACTATACATCTCTGAAAAGTGGCAAGTGTATTGGAAAAACCAAACGACATCCTTCTATATGCAAACGTACCAAAAGGACAAACAAAAGTGGTATTCTCTTGATCCTCCGGTGCAATAACAATATGATTGTATCCCGAATAACCGTCCAAAAAGCAACAATGTGAATGTCCCGACAACCTCTCTAACATCTGATCAATAAAAGGAAAATGAAAGTGTTTCTTCCGGTTAGCAGAATTAAGCTTTTTGTACCGGACTAATCCACTTATTATCAGAAATTGGGTAAATTACCCCCACATTTAGCAATTTGAGGATCTCTTTCTTCACGACCTCCATTATTGGTGGGTTAAGCCTACGCTGAGCATCACGTACTGGTTTGACATTTTCTTCCATTAGGATTATATGCATGCATATATATGGACTAATACCTTTGATATCAGCAATCGTCCAACCAATGACCGTTTGTGCTCTTTCAGAACCCTAATTTAGCGTTCTTCCTATACTGATGTGAGATTCTTTGTTATAATAATCAGAAGCTCTTCTTTATCACCCAAGGAAGCTTACTCTAAGTGATCAGGAAAAGGCTTCAATTCTAATTTAGGTGCCTGCACAATAGAAGGTAAAGTAACTTTATTAGTTACGGGTATAGAGATATATCAGATATTACCCGTTTGAGTTTCTTGTGGTGCCGTTAAAGCACCACACATCTCCACTAGCTCTTTGTCTAAGTCAACATCCAAGCTTAGCTTCCCATGAATGTCCAATTCAATGCTATTATGCAACACAACTCCAAGTTCATCTCCACTGTTCAAATCAAACATCTGTTGTGCTAGCGAACCAATAACATCCATAGAGAAAGTGGAGTGAACATCACTAGGATAACGCATGACTTCAAATATGTTGAAGCGAATAATTCCCTTATTTAATTCCATAGTGAGTGTACCACTATATACATCAATCTTTTTCTTAGAAGTGTTCATAAACGGTCTCCCAAGAAGTAATGGAGTAGACGAATAATTATCTCCATTCTGCATATCCACAATATAGAAATCAACCGGAAAGATTAACTCATTCACTTGGACTAACACGTCCTCCACGAGTCCCTTAGGATATATATTGGACTAATTTCCTAATTGAATGGTAATCCCTTTCTCTATTAAAGGTCCAAGATTCGAAGAACCATAAATATCGGCTGACATAACACTTATGGATGCCCCCAAATCAAGTAAATCACGCTCAAACCTCTTAGTACCAATAGTAATTGGAACCATAAATCCTCCAGGATCCGTACAATTTGCAAGCATCTTCTTTAACAACATAGTCGTAGCACTCTCGCTCACCTTAGTAACTTCATTAAGAATCAAGCTATCCTTCTTTGTACACAAATCCTTTAAAAACGTGACATATCTAGGCATAGTTTTGATGACTTCAATAAATAGGATGTTGACTTGCACCTTCTTGAAGATATCTATGATCTCCTTATCTTGAGCTTCTTTCTTGGACTTGGCAAAACGACTAGGAAAAGGAGATGGTATTGTAAAAGTAGGAACTGTGTCCTTAGGTTGGCCGGTTAAGATTGACTTTTCCTTTGGCACGGCTTCTTCCTCTACTTCCTTGTTTAAGTCACCACTAACCTTCTCTTTTTGTTGTGTTTCTTCAACTTTCCTTCCACTTATTAAAGTTACAACATTGGCGTGCTCTCTTGGGTTCACAAAGGGTTGTGACGGCAAATTTTTTGATGCTTGTACCTTGAGTAGATTCACATCAGTTTCCAATTGCCCCATTTGAGTCTGCAAGTCCTTAATGGATGAGTCGGTTTTCAACTGATTCTGATTAGCTTTTTGTTGACTTTGTTGAAAAATAGAAGTCATACCCTGCATACTCTACATCATACCGTTGAACTTGTAATCAATGGACGGGCCTTGCACCTTAGCTTGTGGTGGTTTCTGAAATTGTTGTTGTTGTGGTTGAAAACCACCTTGTCGCCCATAAGTTGGCATAGGAGCTGCAACTTTTTTGTTCGCATAGCTAAAATTTGGGTGATCTTTCCAACCGGGGTTGTAAGTATTAGAATATGGATCATACCTCAGACTTGGATTAGGGAATAAGGCATTAGCTTCAGCCTCTTCTTCGTATGGTGGAGCAACTATAGAAGCTATACGATGAATTTCCTTTTCAATGGTACTCAACTGATGCTCTGTATTTGAAGACTCTCCTATCTCGCTAACTCTTCTGAAATTTGAGTCGCTTCTTGTATAAAATTGTTATGCATTCAAAGCCATGCTCTCAATTAAACTAGTTTCCTGCGAGATTGTCTTTTCAGTAAGTGAACCACCAGCGGCTGCATCAATCAAATTCCTTTACTATGTAAGTAATCCTTCATAGAAGTATTGAATGATGAATGTGGAGGATATGTTATGGTGAGGCAACTTGCCAATAACCTTTTGTACCTCTCCCAGTATTTATAAAGAGACTCCCCAGTAATCTGTAAAATGTTACTAACCTCTTTACGAACAACGACCGCCTTAGAAGCAGGAAAATACTTCTCTAGAAATAACTTTTTCATCTCATTCCATGTTGTAACACTCCCTAGAGAAAGGTAATACAACCACTCTTCGGCTAAATCTATTAAAGAAAATTGAAAGGCTTGCAACATATCCTTATCACTGTCTTCGGTACCTTGCCTAAGACATGTCATCTTATGCTTAAATACTTGAAGATGACGGTTCAGATCTTCTCCTGGAAATCCCTTGAACTTTGGAAAATGGTGAAAAAGAGTCAACTTCAGTTCCACTAGCGCAACTATGTTAATACACAGTGGTTGCGAATCTAAACATGGTGAGGTCAATTCTTGTAACTTCTTCTCAGGAGATTGAGGACCACACATCTCTTCTAGAGGTGGATCTTGTAACAAAAACTGAGGTTCTTGTAGTACTGTCCCCCTTCGAGTTCGAATTCCGCACCTTTGGTAATAGCAACGTTTAGGTGCCAGATATAAAGTACCTGAACCCAAAAATCTAGAAAACAAAGTTAAAAACTAAAAATGAACCTAAAAAATAAATAAAAATAAACGAAAATAAATAACAACTAAAACCGACTGCTCCCCGGCAGCGGTGCCAAAATTTAATGTGTGTCGCAGATGCAATCAAATTAGTGATCTTATTTCCACTCAATTAAAGAATAATATAATGGAATTCAAGTTTTTTCCCACGAGGAGCGAGGTGTTTCAGTTGTTTAAAATGTCACAAAGGGGGATGGGGTTGTTTTAGGTTTTTAGCAAAGTAAATAAGAAAACAATTAAACGTAAAGTTGTAAGCAATGGAGAGAGATACAATTAAAGAATCCTTCTTCTAGTGTTGTTTTTTCACACGATTTCTCCACAGAATCCCTCTGTAAGGTCTCGCGTTCTCTACTTATGTAGGAGTTGTTCGACTATTACACATATCTCACAACTCTCTATTAGATTTAGATTAATTAACAAAATATTTTATTTTTCCACCTAAATTAATAATCTATCAATCAAGCATGAACATTCATATTAGTAGAAACAAACGATAATCATGTGATAATTAGAAGAATAGATTTATATGCTAAATTAAATCATGTATTAGAACTTAGAATTCATCCTCAATCACTTAGATGTTTAGCTACTCATGGATGTAGTATAATCCATGGTATACATATAATAAAGTGGAAAAGAAATAGTTACGGTGATGAAAACGCGCCAAAACCTTAGCTTTTCCTTCTTGTGTTCTTCTCTCCAAAAACTTGACAAAAGAATAGAATCCCCAAAAATAATTAGAAAAGTCTCTTAAATAGGTATCCCAAGTTGTAGAAATATCCATACTCAAATCCCGATCGAAATTGGTTTCCAAAACTTCAAAATATACGAAAAATAGGGCAAAACCAAGCTTAGCCCGTGAGAAAGGTGTAGCAAATAGGCTAATGGGCTCATGCGCCCATCCCATTACGAAGCCATCTCCATCTTCTTCTTCACATAGAACCAGCCAAGCATTACCGTCACCTTCTCTAACATTATCCCAACGGCCATATTCTCAATTCCAGCACCTACCATTAGTATCCATTATTGATAATCACTCCATAAAAGCTCGAGCTTTTTAATCCCTAACTGTCAGTCAACAGCCTCAGTAAACTCAAACTTGATCAATACCCATGTTCTCAAATCCTTATCGATGACAGCTATATATCGAGCTCACTGCCATTACCATACAGCAGAAACTTCATCTTCTCTTCATCACAGTCGCCATGGAAATCTCTGCCAAACCATTAACTAATACTATCCACTCGAGTTATAAAACATCATAACCATCATAGACTTTCTCCACCTCGAGCTCAATAACAGGAAGCTCTAACTAAACTGAACTCCGTCAACAGATAACAGCCACCACCGAAAATCACATTCAACAGCTCCATCAACTCATAGAAACGACCCATGAGAACAATGGTTTAACTGGCGGCAAAGCTAGTTCAGTTTGGCAAGAATTGTATGGTTCAAGCATTTACCCAAACACCGTATGTGTTTTTCTGATAGTGAAGAAGCTGTGTACTAGCTGTACCTGAGAAGCTACCCAAATAACTCTTTCCCTTACTTATTTACACACAACCATCAATAACCCATTAATTCATTCAGCAAAAATTAATCATCGAGCCATCAGACCATCACTAAGCAAGGCAGCAGCACCGTCGAGCTCATCACCAACTGCCATTAAACTTCCATCAACTACAGCGTCACTGCCAGCCTACTTCACTGCCAATGATACAAACTCAAGTTCACTAACTGCTTTTCCCGGTTCAGTTTCAATCATCTCAAGCTGCAATTATGGATCCAACACATACAGCATCATCATAGAAACCCCATTAATCGTACAGCCATTATCTCGAGCTCTACTTACCAGTTCCATCTCCTTTCTTATGATTCACGTCAATGAATTTCATCATTCCTCTTTGTCGAACTCAATTCTTCCTTATATCACCAACATCCCATTAGAAACCTGACCACAACTCCATGTCGCTGCTAAACTTGAAAGGAGATGATGAAGGTGCCCCTTAATAATTAGTCGGGTGCTTTTAATACTTTTAGTTGGCAGCCCCTTAGTAGAACAATGGGTGCATATTAACACTATTCAATTGGCACCCCTTTTAAATTACGGTTCTAGAAGTGTATAGTTTGCAAACCCTTTTTATTCATAATCTCAGATGGGTATGGTTCGCAAACCCAGTTTGCAAACCTTTTTGGTCTGTGAACAAAGTCTTCCATATCATCTTGTTTTGCTATAACTTGTTCGTCCGATGCCGGAATGACCTCATTCTTTTGGAGTTCTTTTTTTATTTCAATTCTCTTCAAGATGGTATTAAGAAATATTGATTTTGGATGAGTTGAACTTTGAGTACTTCGCTTCTTAGCTCTTTTGAAATCATTTTCACTCTTATTGGGATGATTCACCTAATAGAAAACTAATTAAACAAAACAAGAGTAATAATAAGCAATATGAAAGAATTATTGCAAATATTACTAAGTATTTGACACTAAAATCATGTAAACTATACACTTATCACGCATACCCGAGAGAGCAGCTTCGTGACTGTTGGACGTGTACTCGAGAAAGCATCCTTGCTGCTTGGCGCGTACCTGAAGGAAGTTGTTGGGCTGGTTGGCTCTTTTTTTCGGAGCAATATAAACCCATTTCACAGAGAAAAGAAAAGAATAAGAAGAAGAACTGACGATGTGAGCAAAGGTGATCTATATATGGGTCCATTCTTGGGAATCCTTGTTGGATTAGGAAACTAAAACAAGAAGGAAGCAATGCCTAGCGCCGACAATATTTCTTTCCTTTATTTACGGGAAAGTTAGCATATTCTTGGCAAGAACGTGGGAACCTACTAATCCTAGCCAAGATTAATGCTAAGGGGCGCATATCTCAAACACTCAAGAAGCTAAGTACGTCTTCCCATAATCTTCAAATTTTAATTATGCATATACCATTATTATAAGCATATTGTCACCATTTAGTGCTTACTGTACAACATTATTCTTCCTCACTAAGCAGGGGACTTAATGTAGATGGTGAGTTTTTGATAATGGCTGGAATTGTAAAATTGCCCTCTGCCTAGCAGCATGAATATAAAAGGATCTGCGCATATGCCTAGCTCTATAAAAAGACACGAAATATTGTATCTCTACTCATATATTCCGCAAGCGAATTAAGAATATAGATTCTCTACGAATAACTACAAACATTCTAACTGGCCTTGCCACCTCTTTAATAGTCACAATATTTATGCCATATCAAACTAGTCTCAAGTCGCATAAATTCCACAGCTGAATTCCTTGAACTTGCCTTCAGTGTGCATCGATGTTCCAATAACATCTATCAAATTTGGGAATATCTAATGCTTAATCCCCAAAATACACTCTAGCTTAATGCCTTGTTTGCAAGAACACATCACAAATTGCTATCTTGAGATTAAAATATGCCACTGTAGTACTTTGCTCAAAGACAAGCCACGAATTATACGCCATCCCTCTGGATGCGCCAAAAACAAGGAGCAATGCCTTCGAAGATGTATTGTGCCTCTAGTCTAGGCTAACCCTATCTCTTTCTTACATAAACGCCAAGCTAGCGCCAACTCTTGGCTTAGCAGCACACTGACGCAAACTCTCGGCCTAGCCTAGCGCAAGAGCGCTAGCCTTCCTTGGCCATAGCAAGCGTCTTGACCACAACGTCCTTGAGAAACGATGTCCTCGGGAAAGCGTACTTGGCGCAATGTGTTAGCCACAACATCCTTGAGCAACAACGTCCTCGGGCAAGCGTCCTTGAGCAATAACGCCCTTGGTGCAACGTATTGACACAACGTTCTTGAGCATTAACGTCCTCGGGAAAGCGTCTTGGCCACAAGCGTCCTTGAGAAACAGCGTCCTCGTGCAAACGTCCTTGGCGCAACATCTTGGACACAACGTCCTTGAGCAACAACGTCCTCGGGCAAACGTCCTTGGCGCAACATCTTGACCACAGCGTCCTTGAGCAACAACGCCCCTTGCGCGAATTTTCCTAGCCCTAGTATATTGGTGCTAGCTGCCTTAGCAAAAAGCGCTAGCCTCTTTAGTGGCGTTTTAGCCTTCGTGGCTAAAAAGATAGCTTCCTTGATAGAAGCTATCACATTAGCCTTGCTCTCAAAAGCTAACACATTTACATTGGTGTTAAGAAGCTAGTGCTAGCCTTGCTAGATGCTTCCCTTAGAAATGCGCCATTCTTTTCAATATCGGCCTAGTGCCAACAATAATCTTATATAGTTATCTAATAGGCCTTCTTGCTTAAAAAAATCTTTACAATTTTGGCCTCAATTTTGGGTAGGCGGGTCAGCCCTACTAATCTAGTGGGTGATTAATTTTTCTCTTGTAAAAAATCTTACAAAAATAATGATGACATGGAGACTGGAACTTAGGACTTGTTAGTAATAATACCAAGAAAATAACCACTGAGCTGCATGTGGTATTGTATTTTAATTTAGTAAGGATTTTATATAATGCGTATCCTATGATTACTATATTAATATAAAGTACAACCTAGAAACTACTATAGAATAAAACTATGTTTATCTTCTATTTCTCCACTGCTTTATCTTGAAGCGCTTTAAGAGCTCATTGCCGTGCCCTAAGTTTGATATAGCCTGCCAATACTGCGGAAATTGCAGTGTCCATCCGTTTACTCACAACGCCGTCATGAGAAATCTACCTTTGTCCTTATCAATCTTAAAATCCTAATAAGAAGAAGAAAAAAGGGAAAGTAAGAGTAGAAGGAGAAGCAGAAAACCCTAATAATTTTTTTTCTTTCTTTTTCTGTGTGTTTGAAGTCCTTGATAAAAATTGTGAATTTTTCTTCCTTTTTTTTTGTTAGTTATGTTTTAAAATTGTGTTGTAAAGCTACTACCAATTGGTTTTTACCAATATTTAATTTTTATTTTCCTGTATTCTCAGTTCTTTGATAAAAGACGTCATCACCTGTTGTATATAAAAGGAATATTAGATCAATCACAACAAAAACTATCTTTTAATTTTTTTTTATTCATTATTTGATATGGGTTCTCATAACATGTGAAGCAATTGACGATGAATCTAACAAGTTAAATATTTGATCTCATAGATTGTTATTTGCTTGAGTATATATGTATGATTGATTGTATTTAATTTTTTTTCTTTTCTAGATCTGAAATTGTTTATTTTTATTATCGGAATTTTCATTCTTTGAATGTAACACTACAAGTTTTTAGTTGGTATTGAAGATCAAAGTAGAGGAAGTTTTGACAAAAATAATATAATTTTCATTGATACAGAGTAACAAGGATCGGTTCTTGGTTATACCAAAAATAAACCTAAAAAATTTACAAATTCATTAGAATATGATGGGTGGCGGGTAACCCGTGGGTTGACCCTAGTCCGGCTTGTTTCCTATTAGGTCCATAAATGCCAACCCTAACCCGGCATGTTTAGCCAACAAGCCGAGCCGGGCCGGGTTTAAACAATCTGGGTTAGGATCACCCCGTGGGATAGGTCACAAATTGACAGCTCTATGGCAACACATCCACGAACAAGAAGATAACAAGTAGTGGGACAGTTACAAGACATTTGACAAGATAAGGAGTAATGGTCATACAAGTCTTCCTTGATTTTTGGACATGACTCTACTACAATCTCCAGAATCGTTACTCCTCCACTTCTTTTATAACTTCCACCACTTACGAGAAATCAGTGTGTCTCCTTTGAAATATATATAGATGGTTTCATCTATTTGAAACTAAGAACTAAGATATACAGAATTAACGATTCATCCCAGAGATAATCCATTCTTTTTTACACACTGTAATTACTTATCACACCGAGATTTCTCAACCTTCTTTGCTTCCCTCCTCTAAGACCTACCCAATCTTCTCCACCTTTATGATCGTAGAAGGACGTGAATGGCTATTTCTTGGTTTAGGATCTTCCTATTCAAGCTTGATCTCTCGAACCTACTTAAAAGTACTATTTTATTGTACATTTATTTTTACCATAAAACAATACCGCAAACAGTTTTCCTTATAAAGAAAAAATTAAGCTAGGAAAAAACTGGTTTCCATATGGGAGGAAAAATCTACTAGTTTGTTATATGGGGAAGAAAAAACTACCCTAAAACAAACTGTTTATCATTTTCCATTTAGTTTCTTCATAAAGCAAACAATTTTACCTATAATGAAGACTTTCGGCCACTCCATCGATTGAACGAATGGTAGATTGATTTTGTTTTAAAAGGGGGTTCCCCTCTACCCAAAATTGATAAAGTTTTTCGTTTTGAATGATAGACACAACCCATTGCCCTTGTTCTAAAGAGTAAGCATCATATCATAAGTTTTAGGGATGAGTTACATATGTAATGTCGAATACTGTAAATAAATATTTGATATCCTTCCATATTGCATTATTCATGCAAGAGACATCAAAACCATTACGATTTGTCTTCTTTATTAGTCCTTGAACAACAATTTCGAAGATAACATGAAATAACTTTAGTTCCAGTTTTCTTCAGAGTTGTTCATATCCCCAAGAGCTCCCGTTTTCTTGCAGAAAATACGTAATTGTTGCAGAATAAATAACTTATTTGGATGATATTTAAATAAATAACCTATAGTGATAATGTTAGAGCATATCTACAGTCACCTCCTATACAGCATGTTAACACTTAACATTTAGAGTTTTCTTTTGTAATATATATCGTTTTTATATTTATGTTATATGTATCTTGTATTTTGAGTATGTAACCATATTATTAATCTTAAAATATTATTATCTTTATGGTTATTATCTTCGATTGAGAAACTCACATCTTATATCAGTTTCAACTTGGTATCACCCTCTCATCGATCCTATGGCCACTTCAAACTCATATTCTTATACCACCACTAATCCAAATCTCTGTTTAAATTTCTTCTCCAATTTCTTCTTTCAAAGCATCCATGGTTGTTCTTTAAAACACCATCGGCATTAAACATGATAACATGAATCTTTTGCTTTGGAAAGCACAATATGAACCCTATCTCTACGAGAATGATCTTGAGCATTATTTTACAAACGTAAAACCTTGTTCGCCTGCTGTTGTTAGTGGTATTCCAAATCTAGTTTATGCCACTTGGGTTCGTGAAGATAAAATCCTCCTTAGGTAGTGTTTTAGGGTGAAAAATAAATTTACTAAAAATAGTACTTTATGTAGGTTCGAGATATCAAAATCATACAAGACGAGGAAATGGTCGTTCACGTCTTGCTTCGGTCACAAAAAATAAGATGATGGGTTGATCTTAGGGGAGGAAGCGGAAAAGGTTTAGAAATCATTGTATGATGAAAATGGTAGTGTGTAGTTGAAGATTGAATTACCTTTGGGATAAATCCCTCTTGTTCTCGAATAGATGAAGACATCTATTTGTAGTCTTGGAGTGAACATACTGATTTCTCATAAGTTGTTGAAGTTATAAAGAGATGGAGAAGTGGTGACCGTGGAGACTTTAGTGAATTCATGTCCGCTAAGCCAGGGGGACTATGTGACCACTACTCCTTCATCCTCTCAACTGCTCCTAACTATCACACTACTTATTACCTTCTCGTAGTGGACGTGTTATCACATTGCGCGATTGTTGTAAACTGCCAGACTAATACCCCAATGAGAACCTTGAGGAGTGAAGATGGCGCTAGGATGCTTCCTCGAGAGACAGTCCTCGAGGAGTGAAGATGGCGCTAGGATACTTCCTCGAGAGACTTTCCTCGAGGAGTAAAGCTAGCGCTAGGATGCTTCCTCGGGACTGTGCTCGAGTAGCAATGCTTGCGCTAGCATAGATGTATTATCATGACTTGAGCGTTGAGCTCTGATGATAAACTATGAGTGATAAGATCTAAACTTTAGGATATAAGAAACGAGATCTAAATGATACTCTGTAAGCAGTGATGTTATCCGCGGGAATTTGAGTAAGCTGGTACTAAGCGATGACGTAAATGACCAATGATAGTGTTTTAAATACTCTCAGCCGAGGGGCCTACTTATCCGACTCAGGACATCGAGGAGATGGCTCAGAATCGAAACACATATGTGTTGTGACTGATGTTGTTTTTAAATAGTGGTAAAAGGTTCGATACTCAGACTTGTAAATATTCGATTTTTAAACCTAATTTTTAATAACTAAAAATAAAACAGATTAAAGTAAAATTGAATTCAAATTATGCGAAGGACTGAGACTAAGGATTCCACCATTAGCCAATTTTTCAAGTGATAAAAATCTTGCAACTCGTATATTCAGTTTATCCAAAATATTGCCAAAGTTAGGTTTTCAAAATAATAGTTGTAAATCGAAAGCATGAGACATCAAAAGCTCTAAACTCAGCATGACCCATCAAAAGAAAAAACAACTAATAGATAAAAACCGTTTTTTCCAAATTTAATTCAAAGCAAATAATAGTAAAAAAATTACACAAAAATAATAAAATAAGGATTACCACTTTATTATTGGAAAAATAGCTTCCTCCGTCGCCCCAGTGATGGTGATTCGCTCATCGTGTTGGAAACACTCTCAAAATAGTTTTTCATAACTCAAAAAGTGTTTACACTGAATAAATAAAAGTAACGCATGAGAACTGATACGCTTATAAGTGTTACAGAGTGTGTTCTCTGTGTGGATGAAGAGAACAGAAATAAAGTACGGACTCTGGCCGCTTCAGAATTACGAAAGAAAATGCAACAGAATCAGCGATTGTTCTCTGGAGCCTTATGTTCTTCATCTCTTCTTCACCAGCAGAAATTTCTCTCTCTAACGGAAATTTTCTTCACATATGTGGATTGATTTTTCTTCGATATCTTTGCTATTTATAGGTTTGGGGAACCCTAATCCATCATCCTTAATCAATAAGGACACAAAGAACAATCCCAAACCAACTCAAATTACTTGTAAATCCGATTCAGGGACAAACTCTCTTTTCCGACTGTGACATGAATTTGCAGCCATATTTCACGAGAAAAAATCTCATGACTGACGTGTTTTGTTCTTATAATTGTTTCTATTTACTTGGGTAACTCAGAATCACCCAATATCCCTTAAAATTTGTTCCACATCAACTCAGAATCTTCACAGCAATGAATGTTTCTTCCCACCATTTTTGAATTTTGAATTTAAAGAAGGGGTTCCCCCAATACAACTGGTGGGGTGCCTTTATCAATTTTTCTGAGTGCCTTTAGTAATTTTCCCGGGTGCCTTTAACAACTTTTTGAGCCGATTTTTCCACAAATATTTATTTCTCAAAAATACCTACAAAGACATAAAAACCCATAATAAGTACAAAATCAAACATTATCAAAATAGATAATCGGGCACAATTTAGATACAAAAATGTTTCTATCAAATACCCCCAAACTTACTATTTGCTAGTCCTCGAGCAAATCTAATCTATAAAATAAAATAAAATCCTAACTCACTTTCGCAGGAATCGCGACTACATTTAGCATATGTAATAAGCCTTTAAACCCCTAGGTGTCCCTTGTGGACGAGTTTTGTCTCGTGGGGGTTTAGAAGAGGTATACCCGCAAAACCTTTACTCCAAGTTTTAACTACTCGTGAACGATTGAGGATAAACACTAAACAAGCTATTTAGTTGGCATACTATATTCTTCGGCTCTGGGAATCATTACCCTATATGAGTGCAATTGCTGTACCCGAGTTTTTACTCAAGCATACTAAAATTCATATATAAGAAAACAAAGCTCTACTCAGATAGTCATTCAACCACAATACTCAGAATCTATCAAAGTTCAATCACATGAAAAGATTTAGAAGATGGATGTGGGCAATATGAAGTTTGCGCATGTTGACTAAGGTGAACGGTGTTTCCCATATATGTCTGAAGGTCAGTACCAGGATGAATCCTAATGGATTGAGATACGCTCCCACTGGTCCTAGTCATAATACTAATATCGATTCAACTGGTATATACAAGGGTCCCAACGATCGATTTATTGAAAATAAAACAATTATAAATGTACTTACAACATGATTGGATCAAACTGAATCCAAACGCATGGTCCTTATCAGCATCTTACATGATAGTTCCCATGGATCCTGCGTTCCACGCTTGCTTAGGAGACGGAGACAGGGAGAACACACACATATTGCTATTAAAGTGTCAATACTCGATTATTATTTTTTTCTTTTTTCTTTTTCTTTTAATAAAATAAGAATTTAATAATGGGGTTTGATCTTAAACACTCTATTTCATCCTAGCGCTGATAACAATTCGATACTGGTGCCCCACCAAATCACTTAGAGAAACACAAAAATTGCAAAAATAAAAACAGAAGGTGATATGGTCGAGATAGACTCTGAGATATGGTGACGACCATCATGTTATTTTTAACACCTGAACTCTGTCCTTTTATGAATAGACCATTTAACTGGGCACATCAATTCCTATAGAAAAAAAGCTAAGTTTGCATCTACCTAGAATGGTTAGTGTCATCCTAAATTGTTCACAAGTTTCTAGAATTTGGAGTTTCTATTTCATTAAAAGTTTCTCCCTTACCCCCAAACTTAAATCAAACAGTGTCCTCAATGTTTCTAAAGATGGATGATTAAAAGCATGAAAAAGGAGAAACTGTTACCAATCGAAGGAAAGGAGTTAAGGAAAGATATTACCGTGTTGCATGAGCATGGGTTACCTCCCAAGAAGTGCTAAGTTTAAAGTCATCAACCAGACTTAGAAAGAATTATTCACCTCATAAAATCATATCACAATAGTTGGAACAACGATGGGTCATCTGAATCAAATAGTGCTATCACAAATAAAAGGAAACTACAACAGGCCAATAAAATAGACAAACCGAGCACACCCTTATCTAGTTTTCTATTTAAGACAACTACATCTAGCTGTGGTTCAGGTTCAAGCTCTATAAAAGGGTCTAGATAAAATATTTTCATGAGCTGGATTTCCTCGTAGGAAGGATCAACATGATCAGGTTGTAAGGTTTGGAATAACTCAACTAAGAACTTAGAAGTACATAATAATAACCTGAATAATTGTGGACCCTAAAATTCAATCAGATTAGACTCACACATTTGACTTCTATGAAGGTGGTCATTCTTAAACAAATGTGTCGATTCTAATTTCCTAAAGGAATTAGGCTTAGTCTCAAAACTTAATAACTGACACATTTAAAAATCATACGTTCCCACATATGGAAGAAAATATTTTGGTGGGAAAACAAAGTCAATCTTGGTATTATTTCCTAGGTAAACCACATCGACCAGATGATGGGTTTCTAACAACTGAACTTCTTTCTGGACATCAACATGCTCAAGGAATATAGTTTGAAGATGATCTTGTAAAATGGTAGAGGTGCATATGTCAATTCCAAAGTTAGGGACCTTTCTAAGTGTCAAAGGTAAAGCATATGGAGAATGATTGTCACCCCTAAACTTAGAGTTTTCAGTGTCTCTAGATAGACTAATCACAATTTTCCTAATTTCTAGATCGTCAGATTCCTGAAAATGGTCAATTGCTTCTTCTAGGTTATAATCAGGTGGTGCGTCCTCACTCATATTTAAAATCTTTATGGGTCTATCTTTGTTATCTAAGACTATTTTTCTAAATCGTCGGACTCTAAAACAGTATTCTCAGGATAAACCCATTCCTCTAAACCATTATCCGCTTTAAAACAGGAAAATTCTACATCGTCTAAAACAGTGGTATCTCTAGTCAAATCCCTTTCCTTTTGAATAGGTGAATAATCATTAAAATTATTTGGATTTGAACCAAAAATAACACTATCATCATGAAGCACAATTGGAGTGATAATTTCCTGATCACTTTGCCTGTATATTTCAAGTTCTTCACCAATACTATTCTCATCATCATAATAATATGAAGATGTTTGAACCTCGTCTAAATACGTAGTGTTACCAATTCTATCCTCGTCCTCTTGACTAGGTGAACAATTATCAAAGGTAGCACTATATTGGGAATTAAGATCACTTTGAGCAATATTATTCTTTTCAAGACTTTCATTCACACTTAATGCAAACCTATTTATACTCTCAGTCAACTGCTTTAGGGATTCGTCTAGACAAAGAGTTGGACTACTAATTGTTCCCCCCAACGTAATACAAGCCTATTTTTATTCTCAGTTAACTGCATGATGGAATTCTCTAGATAAAAAACTAGATCATAAGGAGTGCTAGAGCGCAACTGCTCGTGTGATTCTTCTAGAGGCATAATAGCTGCATTAGAAGAACTACTAGGTTGCATCTACTTTAGGGCATCCCTCCAAGACAAAGAACTCGAATCGTCATATGGAGTACTAGATTACATCTGCTTTAGGGTATCCCTCCAATACAAAGAACTAGAATTTTGCTCATTTTTCATTTTCATCTGACGGGTGTGTATATGAATAGTGATTGGGATCATCCTGGTATGAGCAATAACCTCCAAAAGGTTGATGGTGGTCCCGACTACTATCCACACCATGTTGATAGTACAAATAATGTCTATTTTGAAATTCAGTTGGATAATCATTGTATTGGTCCTCATAATACCAGTTCAACATTTTCTAAAAACTTCCTAATATATTAAAAAAATATAAGAAAATAAACCATAACAGGAAGGGGGTTCTAAACATGCACAAACAAGGCTGACTCAACCAAGTCAAACCTATCGAATATAGCAAACAAAAATCATGATGGCTCCACTTAGATTGTTTCTAGACCAACTGTTATTCTTTCAAAAGACAACTAGTTACAGTTTTAACAAACCTCTTAGAACGATCTGAATTAGATTAAGTCGAACAGAAACAGGATACTCTCTATGGAGCTTTGATAACCCTGTCTCTTTGGCAACTTTTCCTTGGGTTACAAGGCGGCTCTAATCAACTTAAAATAATCTTCCTGAACTTTGAGTTAGGCTAACAAAGTAACCAATACAGTCCTTTTGAACGAGTTTTCTATAAGCTTGTTACCCTATCCGTCTCTTTCTAGTCAAATTTTATGGCTTAGGTTCGCGTTTGGTAACGTGTTCCTAATAGCGGGCAAGAAGAAAACGGTGATGAAATCCGAGTACTTATCTTATATGGCTAGTTCTTTTCCTTTACTAGAAAAGTAAATCCGTATTCAAGTCCTCAACATATATGCACATGAAGAAATACAGTAAACCCACTTGCAGGGGATTCGTGGGTTGATCGAGTCTTACCTCCCGTACCATACGGGGGATGAATCGGTTATAGTTGACTCAGGCCACCAACTCCTGTGTCAATGTACGAACCCGAGGGGCCGAGACAATATCGTAATTGTCGTCCTTCCCTGTTGCAGTTTATATTTAAATCATCCTTCCATAGGGTTTAAAAAATAATAATAATGTCCAAAGTCCCAAAATAAAGTTCAAAAGGTGTCCAAAAATAAAAGAAAAAATTACAGGAATAATCAAAGATTTCCTAATATAATTTTCTAAAAAGAGAATTAAATAAAATCTAATGAAAAAAACAAAATTCTTTGTCTTCTTTTCCGTTCTTTTAGCTTTAACTTTAACTCCAAGTCTTTAATCACCAAAGTATTTGGCTCAATTTCCTTTTAATCCAAAATCCGAAACCTGTAGCAAAAAGAAAATATCCAAAGAAACGTAAAATAGAACAACGTAAAACTAATACTAAAAAACAAAAGTAAAAACCTAATAATAAATCTAAAACTGTAAACCTAAAGACAAGTCCGCGTCGGCGGCGCCAAAAATTGATATTGTTTTTAAATAGTGGTAAAAGGTCGATACTCAGACTTGTAAAAATTCGATTTTTAAACCTAATTTGTAATAACTAAAAATTAACAGATTAAAGTAAAATTGGTTTCAAATTATGGGAAGGACTGAGACTAAGGATTCCACATAAACCAATTTTTCAAGTGATAAAAATCTTGCAACTCGTATATTCAGTTCCAAAATACTGCCAAAGTTCGGTTTTCAAAATAATAGTTGTAAATCGAAAGCATGAGACATCAAAAGTTCTAAACTCAGAATGACCCATCAAAAGAAAACACAACTAATTGATAAGAACAATTTTTTCCAAATTTAATTCAAAGCAAATAATAGTAAAAGAATTGCATAAAAATAATAAAATAAGAATTACCACTTTATTATTGGAAAATAGCTTCCTCCGTTGCCCCAGTGATGGTGATTAGCTCATCATGTTGGAAACACTCTCAAAATAGTTTTTCATAACTCAAAAAGTGTTTACAATGAAGAAATAAAAGTAACACATGAGAACTGATACGCTTATAAGTGTTACAGAGTGTGTTCTCTGTGTGGCTGAAGAGAACATAAATAAAGTACGGACTCTGGCCGCTTCAGAATTATGAAAGATAATGCAACGGAATCAGCGACTGTTCCCTAGAGCCTTATGTTTTTCGTCTCTTCTTCACCAGCGAAAATTTCTCTCTCTTCCGGAATTTTTCTTCATATATGTGGCTTGCTTTTTCTTCGATATCTTTGTTATTTATAGGTTTGGGGAACCCTAATCCATCATCCTTAATCAATAAGGATACAAAGAACAATCCCAAACCAACTCAAATTACTTGTAAATCCTATTCGGGGACAAACTCCCTTTTCCGACTGTGACATGAATTTGCAGCCATATTTCACGAGAAAAAATCTCATGAATGACGTGTGTTGATCTTATTTTCGTTTCTATTTTACTTGGGTAACTCAGAGTCACCCCAAAATCCCTTAAAATTCATTCCACATCAACTCAGAATCTTCACAAAATGAATGTTTCTTACCACCATTTTTGAATTTTGAATTTAAAGAAGGGGTGCCCCCTATCCAACTGGTAGGTGCCTTTATCAATTTTATCGGGTTCCTTTAGTAGTTTTTCTGGGTTCCTTTAATAACTTTTTGAGACGATTTTTCCATAAATATTTATTTCTCAAAAATTTCTACAAAGACATAAAAACTCATAATAAGTACAAAATCGAACACTATCAAAATAGATAATCGAGCACAATTTAGATACAAAAATGTGTTTATCATGGACATGAAGAAGTTAGCATTGTACGAAGCGTGAAAGGTTTTAGGTTCCAATACTAGGCTAACTTTAGGCAAATACTAGGGTACTAGTAGTGCTAGGTTGGTGCTGGGAAGTCTCAGTGCTATAGTGTAGGCCGTGTAAGAATTGGATGGCACTGGAATGGCTCATCCCATAGTATAGGCTGGCGCTGGCTTAGTGCCAGCGTTGTAGAGAAATATGAAGGGCTGGGAAATCCCAGCGCCGTAGAGAATTAGTTTGGCACTGGCCTAAGCCATCTCCATGGAGGATAAAGGTTGGCACTGACCTAGGCCAGCACATTAAGTGTCCGTGAGCAAGGCTTGTGCCAGCCTTGATTTGTTCCCATGGGCATTCCTCTTCAGTTATTCATACTTAATGTTATAAACTCCTTCGTTTATGCAAGCGATTAATTGTCATTCTCTTTGTGTAATTCATGAGATGAATATATGCTTGTTTCTAAAGAGTTATTCACAGAAAACTGCTTAGAGTAACTATGAATTAGATCAGAGAATATGAGTTAGACTTCAAATACTGGAGTTTTATACCGATACTGTGACTACAGTAACACATGAGAATCTGAACACTGATACGTGTACAAAACAAGTTTAAGGAATTCGGCCGTGGAAGTTCTGCTACTTGATACAAGTTCAATATTACTCAATGGAGTCTAAATATTGATATCTGGAATGAGTTCAAGGAATTCAATTATGGAATTATCGTAACTTAAAACAGGTTCATTTTTACTCTATACTAGTAGGCAATCTATCTAGGAGCACAATATTGAGTTAGAATCAATTTGGATTCAATATGGATATGAGTATAATATTGTAGATGATGGATTTTTGACAAGGGATAAAATCATAAAATTGCCCTCTGGCCAGCGGAGAAAACCTAAAAATATCCGCGGGTATTTCTTACTTTATATCTAAATATGAAGTACTGTAATTCTATAAATATTCTGCAAGAGAGTTAAGAATACAATCTCTACAGATAGATACAGGAGTTCTATACTAATCCCATAGCTTCTCTCTCTTTCTATATATATATAGATATATATATATATATACACATGCTTAGTGAGCCTCCCAGCTGAGATCACCCCAAACGCCATCATTGGTTAATTCACATTATCACTTAGGACCTAGCTTACTCAAATGCTCGCGGCTGGCATCATTGCTTATGGCTCATCCCTTAGAGATCATCGCTCACATTCATTGCTTAGGGGTCATTGCTTAGATCTCATCGCTTACAACCTACCACTTAGAGATCATCGCTCACATTCATTGCTTAGAGCTCATCGCTCACAACCAATTTCTTAGAGCTTATCGATCATAACATACTACTTACAGCTCATCGCTAACATCATATTTATCAGATCTCAATGCTCAAGTCATGATAATACAGTATACTCTAGGCTTACTAAAGCTAGGACACTCCTAAATAAGAATTTGATATCTTAACTCAGATAGATACACAAATAGATAAAACTTATTGGCAAACAAACATTAACATTACATCTGCACAACATGTTGATGTCCCACTGTCAAAATCGCCCTCGGCTGGCGGCCATCCCCTTCACGTTACCATCTCTTTCACGCCAGCGCCCAAGGATGCCGTTGGCAGCTTCGTTCAAGCCAGCGCTGGCAGCCATCTCAAGTCAGCGCTGACAGCCATCTCAAGCCAGTGCTGACAGTCTCATCATGCTAGCGCCCAAGGCTGGCGATGACAGCTTCTCTTCAATCCAGCGCTAACAGCCTCCTCACATCCAACGTCCAAGGCTGGCGCTGGAAACTTCTCTTCAAGACAGTGCTGGCAGCCATCTCAAGCCAGCGCTGACAACCTCCTCGCGCCAACACCCAAGGCTGGTGCTGGCAGCTTCACTTAAAGCTAGCGTTGGCAGCCTTCTTCATGTCAGCGCCTTCGGTTGACGCTAGTAGCATCCTCCTGCACCATCCCATTTGCTAGAAAACAACTTATGGCGCTGGCCTAATATCAGCGCCAACCCTAGCCCGTCCTCAAAAGCACATTGATCACCTTGTTCCCGGTTTTTGAGGACTTCTACAAATCATTGGCTCCGAACACTTTTATATTTATGCGGTGTTACTTATGAGATAATACCTGGCCATTAAATTTACGCCATGTTACTCATAAGCTAGTGCATGACCATTAAACTTACCAGACTCGACACTGATCAGTATAGTTATCAATTTAGTGAGTTGCACAACTTGCCTCACTGACTTAGCAAGTTATTGACTTGACCTAATTAAAATAGTAGTGGTCCATGACTCCACTCTTTCTACGAGATATCAAATACAACACATGGGGGATTCTCATTGGGGTATTGGTCTGGCGTTCTACGACAATCGTGTTGTGGCAACACATCCACGAAAAAGAAGTTAACAAGTAGTGGGATAATTTCAGAGCGGTTGGGAGTACGAGGAGTAGTGGTCAGACAAGTCTTCCCTATTTTCCGAACATGACTCCACTACAATCTCCACAATCATTATTCCTCCACCTCTTTTGTAACTTCCACCACTTACAAAAAATCAGTGTGCTTCCTATCAATAAATGGCCGCATCTATTCGAGAAGGGAACGGAGACAGATCAATGATTCATCCCATATATAATCCATTTTTAAAACTACACACTACCATTTCCAATCACACATTGATTTATCAATCTTCTTTTCTTCCCTCCCCTAAGATCAACCCAATCTTCTCCACCTTTATGACCGAAGCAGAACACGAACGACTATTTCTTGGTTTAGGCTCGTTATGTTCGAGTTTGATCTCTCGAACCTATCTGAAAGTACTCTTTTATAGTATATTAATTTTTACCCTAAAACAACTTGCGACCACAATGAGAGATCAACCTCTTGATTACAAAAGTCAATTTTCAATCATTCAAAAATTGCGGATCTTAGGTATGGAGTAGTTACAACTCCTATTGTCGGTTCTGGTAATGCTGGTGGTGGCGGTCATGGGTGACTCTTAGGTATGGTATAGAGTCACCCATGACCTTTTCAAACCAACGTCGCTACTGAGCCACCCCCACACCTTTCCTTGCCGACACGACTGCTGAGAACACTAGGAACACCCAAATGCTGAACATTATTGATCTGATGCAGAGACAGGAGGTTCTTGACAGAACACAAGAAGACATGGCTACTACTCAGCAATAGATACTCACTTGTCTCAAGACTACCAACATAAACGTCTCCAGAATCAACATTTAAGACAATGACTATATCCTTATTCAAATAGGACAATCAAGGATCTAACAACCCAATCTCTTTACCCATGAAGATATGGAGAGGCTTTTACAATTTCTAGGCAAGAAGGGACCAGTCCCACTTCATCAGCACCATCCTCAACAAGCATGCGAGAGGGAGTCTGCTTATAATTTTAAGTTTTGGAGAGGAAATTATCCATATCACAATCAATGGTAACTCTCGTTCCCTCATTAGCAGGCTCAGCCTTCTGATTTTGATCATTTTCCCCCTAAAAGTAGAGAGGTTACAGGCATATTAGGTCAGAACATCTCAAACACAAAACTTTCGAGCATGGAGTATAAAACCCATTATAGATAATCATAAATGTTATATACATTCATATTAACTATAATATTTGAAGTATTATATGGTCCGAACCCATTACAAGATGTTTCACAAAAATAGCGTTAGGAACTGTTTACACTACCTCCTGGAAACTCTGAAGCTGGGCGACAATTTGTAAAGAATATGAGCATGAGTCATATTTCAAAAGTTTCGTATTGACGTCTAATACAACATACTAAAAGGGAGTATCAATCGAATAAATGATCTAAGAGTTATGGATGAAACGGTGAACGGCGTCAGGTCTGAAAATTGTCTGAATTTTCATGGATACTCCTGAACTTGGGTAGTTTTGACGCCTCACACAAGCTCAAAACCTAGATTTTTTCCTTCTTCTACGTAGGAAATTCGTTTCTAATAAATATGAAGGGGTCAATCATCAAAAATGGACATCGTATGAAGATTTTACAGCGTTTTTCCCAAGCACTATACTTCTGAAATTTTCTAATGACGAAAATCCATAAATTTTTTGTAAATTCGAATACGGATATGCTTACATGAGAAGTTTGAAGAATTTACATGTTCTATCTTGGTCATAAAGAGAAGAAAATTTCTTGAGATGGATCCAAGCTAACGGAGGAACCTGGTGTTACTTCATCTCCATTGCTTACTTCTCTACCAACATCAATGGGATTAGATTCTTTGCAAAATTCGTCACTACGAGACTCTTCTTCAAGATTTTCATCCTCAGAATTGTCTTCGTCCTCTATATTCATAGTGTCTCCCAAAGATTCATAAACATCAAAATGGAAGAATCATTCATGGTCCTTTTCTTACAGACTAGGGACTTTCAATAGCTACAGGAGTAGTGTCCACTCGAGCGCGCACCACATGCACATGCTACAAGAAATAAACTAATTAGTCAAGTCACGATAGTCATGCTTTGAGTCAATAAAATTAAAGAAGAATGACTTTGTATCTCAATAGCCCATACGACAACGATGACTTCAACTTCAATTCAAATATCTTCCCCAGTTCCAGCACTTCAACGACAACAAAGAATGGCTTTAACTTTTATGATTTCCCTTGTCATGTCAAATTCCTGGAAGCATGGACCTGTGTAACACCTTAAAATTATCTTTTACCTGGTAGCGGATCCAAGTCAGCTACAGTTGGGGACTGAAGGCTTTTTTACTTTTGAAGATTCAACACAGTCACATCCTTCAACTGGAAGGTCAGATAAACAACGGAAACCATATACATCAAAACTCACACCCTCACGGCAAGGTAACACCCGCACCCTCATCTGTTTAATTTTCGCCTCTTCTACACTTGTGGGAGGAAAAATGCCGGGAATAACTTATTACACTGCTCAAGAGAGCATGAAACCTCAATACCTTTTAAGTAGACACCTGAAGTATATGTAACACAATTCTCCCCTGGATGTCATGAACCCATTCAACACGTATCACTATGTATAGTAAATGAACACCTCTTGGCTCTTCTACACATGGGGACTTAATTCGTTTAAAAAATCAATCCAAATCCATTTCAACCAAATTAATTCCCAAAACCAAGTCAATAAAATATCAGAGTCATCGGAAAAACATCTCTACATCAGTTCCCCACACGACTAGGAATCCTCCTCCTCTTACCTGATCACATCCAGAACAATAAGTTAATCCTTATTGCTGCTATTTACTTCAATCACACGATTTTACTATCAGACACATACCGAACTTGGAATTTTCAAAGTGATACCATCAAGTTCTCTCATGATTCGAGCAAACCCTCATGGTCATGATATTCATCTCAACTATCACTGGTAATGAGGCATCCACAACCATCTCCAGCACAAGAGGAACATCCAATGGGCACAGTCACCTCAGATTCAGGATTCTCCTCTTAACTTCCAGAACATTGGTTTACAAGTTGCTGGTCAGGGATACAGTGATATACTCACCATAGAAAAAAAATATCACATTGTGCATCCTCCTTCGTGCAACCACTGCCTCCTCCAGCGGACGCCTTCTTATTCAGCGTTAACTCTTTCCACAAAATAAGAAATTTTCATCGAAGCTGGAATTTCTCACAGAAGCCGAGACATTATTCACAGAGCTAGCATCCTTGTAAAGCCACCATCTTTACAACGACAACATCTCACAACGCCACCTTTTAACACCATCTCGGTCTACTGCTCTATTCTTTGTTAATGCTCCTATCATTACCTATTCATTTTCAAACTCAGAAAAATCGGCAACAATTGGTAAGGAACAAGGAAAAGCATCCTTCACGAAAAGTGTTTATCTATGTCTCTGCTACGGTATACCAAAAAGGTGTGTCAATCGGAGACATGAGCTAGGAGATATGGCTCTTACACTGAAGTCTACAAAATCTGAAAATTTACACGGTATTACTAATCACGAACGTTCACAGATAGTTGGATGACCTAGCAAACTTTGAATCGAGTACTTTTTTGCATATGATAGCTTGGTCTTTTGGCTTCAAAAGTTAGGGTCAAACCTCAAAATCTGACATCGTATAAAGTTTTTACGTCCTTTGGAGTGAACGGTGTACAAACAAGGTCTCCCATATGGGATCTAGAAGATTCAGTTTTATAGAGACCTCATTTGATCGTGGATTCTCATCTTCTCAAAACAACTATCATCTCCTAAGGAGATCCCACCACACTAAAAGACATCATCAACCTTTTGTCACCATTACTCCACTGATTGTGACCATGTTGTCCTAACTTCTGATGCTGCTGGTGCCATCCCTTTTGTTCATACTTCCACTAATACGAGATCAAACTAACGGATGTTCTGCACCTTAAAAAAATTGATATATTCAAGAGCACTGGAGTCCACCACAAGCCCCTCCCACAGTTCTGATCTATCATCAGCTTCTTTTGCCGGTTTTCATTGTTTCCAACTTTGCGGCTACTAGATACAACTCAAAATATCGTCTCTGGGTATCTTATCTCTCATCTACTGACGCTATCACTAGCACTTGATCGTAGCATACTCAAACCCTAAGCACCGACGTGTACTACTTTCTCATAAGAGAGTCTAAGGCCCAAGTCTGCATCAATGACATTGTCTTGAGAAGATAGAACTAAAAGTACCAGTAACAGATTCAAAGATGGATAAATCTATGGAGAATATTACCACAGCCGACCCATGGACTTCTACTCAACACTTCTTGGCTATTCATGGATTGGTACTCATGGCATGAAGGCGAGCATCTATTAACCCAAACTAGGGTTAATGCTAGGGGGCATATACCCTAGTCACGAAAAGCAGAAGCTAAGTACACCTTCTTATATGCTTGAATTTCTAACTTTATACAATTTTTAGAAGTATGTTGTCACCATCTATTGCTTACTACACAACATTATTGTTCCTCACTAAGCAGAGGATTTCATGTAGATGGTGGATTATTGACAACGAATTAAATCATAAAATTTCCCTCTTTCCAGCGGCAGAAACCTAAAAATATCTGGGCATATTTCTGACTTTGTATCAAAATATGAAGTACTGTAATTCTATAAATATTCTACAAAAGAGTTAAGAATACAGTCTATACAGATAGCTACAGACGTTCTATATTAACCATGTATCCTCTCTCTTTCTCTCTCTCTCTATATATATGTATATATGTATATATATTAGTGAGCCTCATGAGATCACCTTAAATGCCATCATTGGTTATTCACATTATCACTGAGTACCCAACTTACTCAAATGCCTGCGGATGGCATCACTGCTTATAGCTCATCGCTCACAGCCTATCACATAGAACTCATCGCTCACATTCATTGTTTACAGCTCATCGTTAAAAACCAATTGCTAAGAGCTCATCACTCATAACATACTACTTACATCTCATCGCTAACGTCATGCTTTCAAAGATCAACGCTTAAATCATGACAATACAATCTACTTTAAGATTACTAAATTTAGGACACTCCTAAATCAGAATTTGATATCTGCATGTTTGTTCCTCGACTTAGAGAGATACACAAATAGATGAGAACTTATTTCCAACCAACCCTGAAATTACATCAGCACAACATGTTGATGTCCTAGTGTCAAAATCGACCTCGTTTGGAGGCCATCCACTTCACGGTGCCAACTCTTTCCCGCCAGTGATGCGTGCCGTAGGTGCAGTCAAATTAGTGATCTCGTTTCCACTCAATTAAAGAATAATAAAATGGAAGTAAAGTTTGTTTCTACGATGAGCGAGGTGTTTCAGATGTTTAAAGTGTCATAATGGGGGTTTTGTTTTGGGTTTTTAGCAAAGTAAATAAGAAAGCAATTAAAAGTAAAGTTGTAAGCAATGGAGAGAGATATGATCGAGGAATCCTTGTTCGTTACTAAACATTCATCAAAGTAGTATACTCATATATTCATTGTTAATCACCAATTATCACCAACCGTAGAATAACAATAAGCTCTGTTATTCCCCAAATTCCTTGTATCACTGGATACGGAAGCGCTCGACTACCAAATTCTATTCGTCTGAGACATCTAGAATAATATTTCTAGGTGTAACTCAATCGAATGCTTTAGGTCTTATGAATTTAGGTCGATCCTAGCATCAAACACATAAGCTTGGACTGCTTACTAATGTTGTTTTTACACGCAATTTCTCCACATAACCCCTCTGTAAGGTATCGTTTTCTTTACTTGTATAGGAGGTGTTGGAATATTATAAGTATCTTACAAATCTCTATTAGATTTATATTAATTAACAAACTGAATTAGTTGTCCACCTAAACAATCTATCAATCAAGCATAAACATTCATATTAGTAACAACAAACGATAATCATGTGATAATTAGAAGAATAGATTTATATGCTAAATTGAATCATGTATTAGAACTTAGAATTCATCCTTAATCACTTAGATATTTAGCTTCTCATGGATGTAGAAGCATCCATGTTATACATATAAGAAAATAGCTAAGAAATCGTTACGATAATGAAACCGCTTCGAAACCCTAGTTTTCTCCTATTGTGTTGTTCTCTCCTCCAAGACTTGCAAAGTGATGTAAAAGGTATATTCTTAATGTCTTGGGAGTCTTCTTATATATTTTCTCTTGATATATAGGGCTTAGAATCCTTCTGGGCCCATGTTCTCCCCAAAACAGAGTAAAAAACGTATCAAAAACGTCCCAGAATAGTGTCAGGTTCGGCTACTATTGTGTATCGGTTAATGGTTGAACCTGACAACCCTTATTTGCTCCAGATGAGTGTCAATTTCGTCTACTAATTGTATTTGGATTAGTGGCCGAACCTATCTCTGTACACCATTTGTATTTCGTCGAAAACGCACTCCAAAGTTCGGCTACTATCCTTGTTTGACTTATTGGCCGAACCTTCTCCTGGACACTTTGTTCAAAACTCATTCCTATGTTTGTCTATAATCATAGAATCAATTTATATACGAACATATCTCTGTAGACTCGTGGAAAAACTTGATTTTTCAGCTCTAGGTTCGGTTACTATTTGAACCGAGTGATTATCAGCCGAACCTTTCTCTGTAGACTCAAATTCTTCAAACTTGTTTTGCCTATAACTTCTTCGTCCGATTGGGAATGACCTCATTCTTTTTTAGTTGACTTTGTCTTTCAATTATCTTCAAGATAGAGGTAAAGAAATATGGGTTTGAACAACTTCCAAGTGGTCTTTATTTGCAGACTCCATTTCCTTAGCACTTTTGTAGCAATTTAATTAATATAATACATAAATAGAAAACAAACATAATAGAAAGTAATATGCAAGAATAAAAAATATTAATATGTATTTGACACTAAAACCATGTGAATTATACACTTATCATCCATCTCCCAAGGATGGCGCTGAAAGCTTCTCTTCAAGCCAGTGCTGATAGTCTCTTGACACCAGCGCCCAAGGCTGGCAATGGAAGCTTCTCTTCAAGCCAGTGATGACAGCATCCTCCTACACCAACCCATTTGCTGGCAAACAACTCATGACGCTGGCCTAATGCCAGAGCCAATCCTAGCCCGTCCTTGAAAGCATATTAATCTCCTTGTGCCAGGTTTTTGAGGACTTCTACAAATCATTGGCTCCGAATACTCCTAAAGTTATGTCGTGTCACTTCTAAGATGATACTTTGCCATTAAGTTTACGCCATGTTACTCCTAAGCTAGTACATGACCATTAAACTTACCATACTCGACACTGATCAGTCTTATTATCAATTTAGTGAATTGCGCAACTTGCCTCACTGACTTAGCAAGTTATTGACTTGACCTAATCAAAATAGTGGTGGTACATGAATCCACTCTTTCTATGAGATATAAAATACAACACATAGGGGGATTTTCATTGGGGTATTGGTCTGGCGGTCTAAGACATTCGTGTGTTTTGGTAACACATCCACGAAGAAGAAGTTAATAAGTAGTGGGACGGTTTCAGATCGGTTAGGAGTACGAGTAGTAGTGGTCATACAAGTCTTCCCTGTTTTCCAAACATGACTCCACTACAACCTCCACAATCATTACTCCTCCACCTCTTTTGTAACTTCCACCACTTATGAGAAATAAATGTGTTTCCTATCAAACTATAAATAGATGGCTATTCGACAAGGGAACGGAGACAGAATCATTGATCTATCCCAGAGATAATCTATTCTTAAAACCACACACTACCATTTCCAATCGCACAGTGATTTGTCAATCTTCTTTGCTTCCCTCCCCTAAGATCAACCCAAGATTCTCCACCTTTATGGTCGAAACAATACGTGAACGACCATTTCTTGGTTTAGACTCATCCTGTTAGAGTTTGATCTCTTGAACCTAACTAAAAGTACTCTTTTGCAGTACATTTGTTTTCACCCTAAACAAGTATAAATACTGAAACACTCAATAAATATATTAAATATATGTAGGATACTTAGAGTTCAGCTGGTTGAAGTCCTAACACATAACATAGTTAGGACATAAGGATCAGCACAGAACTACACATGTCCATTGAAAGATCCTATAACATAAACTATGTATTTCTGATGTGGGTTTAGAGGCGAATTTATAATTTTTTCCCTTTTCAAAAATTCATCATCAATAGGTGCATCTCTTTCAACATGTATTCTTTCTAAAGTTTGTGTCTGTACTTCTTGTGCTACAACGTGGATAAAGATTGATGAGTTACTTTCCTAAAAATCAAAGGATAATATTTTAGCTATCCGGCGTGAACCCCGGCACATCCAAAAGGGAAACTGATCTATTACTGTGTATTTAGCACATTCTAACCAACTTGCAGACTCTCTCGCCTCCGTCGGTCAACCCATTTCTGATATGGAACTTCTCCAAATCCTATTGGATGGACTCGATTTATCTTTTGAAACTATTTATGCTTCTCTTCAAGCTTATATTGACCGTTTCACTATTGAAACATTTGAAAATCACCTGATAGACACATTTTTGTGTCTGATTTGTCTCAATTCTAGATATTGTTAGTTCTTATTTTTGTACTAATTTTGGCGTTTTATTATGTTTGAATAAGTATTTTTGGAAGAATAAATAATCATGGAGAAATCACCTAAAATGTGCTAAAAACACCCATCAAAAGTGTTAAAGGCACCTAGGTTTTCACTAAAGGCACCCACTCATTTCTTTTCAAATCAAAAAATGGGCAGGAAAAATCAATCTCTCATGTGTGTGAATCTGTGAAGACTATTTTTAGTTAAACTCAAGTTTCAAGACAAGATATTTCCTTTCCTTATATTTGAGAGTTGTATAAATCTTGGAAACTTATTAAAACCAAAAGAAAATCCCTCGCGAAAATAATCAGGGAAGAGAAAAATATATTCTTTCGAGTTTGTATTTGGAAAGAATACATTTTCAAGCTTAAATAGGGTAAAGATGTTTATTCCCGAGTTAGAATGAAGTAACAACATCAAACATATCACTCTCAAGAAGAAAATCAAAAATCTTTGAGAAAATATTTCCCGTGAATGATCTTTAAAGAAAAGATTTGATTCGAGAATATTTGGAAGTTATTAAGGCTTGATGATGGTGTATTATAAATAGGAGAAGTTGATAACAACTTGAGGGGGGGGATGAAGTGGCCAGAAGTGAAAAAAAAACAAAATGCAGAAAAATGCTCGTGATGAAGAAGATGAAGAAAACGTTGCGATAAGGTTAAAATTTATGTGGCCAAAAGGTTGAAGATTTTGTTGCTAAAGCTTTTAACTTTGCAACATTTATCTTCAATGAAACACTTTTCCCTCTGTAACCGTGAGTCTGTTACGCTTATAAACGTTACAAACTCGTTGTTTTCATTACTTTCACTGTTTTTCATCATTTGTAAACACTTTGAACTATGTACCAACCTTTTGAGGGTGTTTTGAGTAAGACGAGCTAAACCCCATCACCGAGGCAAGGAGGAAGCCATTTTTCCATGATTAATTGGTAACTTTTAATAATTCTTTTATGGCTTTTGCATTTATTTTTTATTGAAATTACGATTTTTATTAATTGATTGTGATTTAATTTGATGGTTTATGCTGGGACTTAGAGATTTTGATGAGCCATGCTTGTGATTTACAATTGATATTTTAAAAATCTACCTTTGGCAAAAATTAGAGTCACTTATTTGAGCTAGAATTGTATAGAATTATTATTTTTTGAACCAATTAAAAGTTGTTATTGGTGAAATCCGTTACCTCAGTATTTGTGAATATTATTTTCATATTTTGTGAATATTTTTAGTTTAAAATCTGTTTATTAAATCTAAAATCAATCTTCACAAGTTCGAGAGTTTAAAACCCTTTTCTTACCACTATCAAAAAATATATCAATTTTTGGCACCGCCACGCGACTTGTTTTTAGATTTGTTTTTAGTTTTAATTAGGTTAATTAGTTTAGTTAGATTTTTATTTTATTTTTATTTTTATTTGTTCTATTTTATGTTTTTGGGTATTTTTTTTGTATTACAGGTTTTAGATCAAAAAGAAATTGGAGCCAAAGATTATATTGATTGATTAAAGACTTGGAGTCAAAGAAAAATTGGAAAAAACGGAAAAAAAAAAGACAAGACTTTTTTTTTAGTTATTGTTTTAGTTATTTTTTTATTTTTTTTATTTTTATTTTTAGAAAACTGTATTATGAAATTCTTATTATTTTTGTAATTATTTTAGGTATTTTTCTGTCTTCTTCTTATTTTTGGACTTTGGACTTTGAACTTTTGAACTTTATTATTATTTTAAAACCCTAAGGACGACAATTACGATATTGTCTCGGCCCCTCGGGTTCGGACACTGATATAGAAGTCGGTGGCCCGAGTCGACTACAACCGATTCATCCCCCGTCTGGTATGGGAGGTAAGACTTTATCAACCCACGAATCCCCTGCAAATGGGTTTACTGTATTCCTTCGTATGCATATATACTGAGGAATTGAATACAGATTTATTTTCTAGTAAAGGGAAAGGACTGGCCATATAAGATACGGACTCGTATTTCATCACCGTTTCCTTCTTGCCCGCTTTAGGAACACGTTACCAACGCGAACCTAACCCTAAAATTTGACTAGAAAGAGACCTATAGGGTAACGAGCTTATTGGAAAGTCCTTCAAAAGGACTGTATTGGTTACTCTGTTAGCCTAACTCAAAGTTCAGGAAGATTATTTTAAGTTGATTCGAGCCGCCTTGTAACCCAAGGAAATGTTGCCAAAGAGGCAAGGTTATTCGACTTAATCAAATTCGGATCGTTCTAAGAGATTTGCTAAAACTCTAACTAGTTGCCTTTTGGAAGAATATAAGATGGTCTAGAAACATTATAAGTGGAGCCATCATGCTTTTTGTTTGCTAGATTCAGTAGGTTTGATTTGGTTGAGTCGGCCTTGTTTGTGTATGTTTAGAACCCCTTCCTGTTAGGATTTATTTTCTTAGATTTTTTTGTAGATATATTAGGAAGTTTGTGTTAGAAAATTTCGAACTGGTATTATGGAGACCAATACAATGAATATCCGACTGAATTTTCAAAATAGACATTATCCGTACTATCAACATGGTGTGGATAGTAGTCGGGACCACCACCAACCTTTTGGAGGTTTTTGCTCATATCAGGGTGATCCCAATTACTATTCATATGCACACTCATCTTATGAACATGAAAATGAGCAAAATTTGTGTTCTTTGTCTTGGAGGGATACCCTAGAGCAGATGCAATCTAGTACTTATAATGAACCTATTATGCCTTTAGAAGAATCACACGATCAATTGCGATCTAGTACTCCTTATGATCCAATTGTTTCCCTAGAGAAATCCATCAAGTAGTTGACTGAGGATACAAGAAGGTGCGTATTAAGTATGGGGGGAACAATTAGTAGTCCAACTCAATTGCGATCTAGTACTCCTTATGATCCAATTGTTTCTCTAGAGAAATCCATCAAGGAGTTGAATGAGGATACAAGAAGGTTCGCATTAAGTGTGAGAGGAACAAATAGTAGTCCAACTATTTTTCTAGAAGAACCACATGAGCAGTTGCAATCTAGTACACCTTATGATCCATTTGTTTTTCTAGAAGAATCCCTCAAGGAGTTGAATGAAAATACAAAAAGATTTGCATTAAGTGTGAATGAAAGTCTTGCAAAGAATATTATTGCTCAAAATGATCTTAATTTCCAACATAATGCTACCCTTGATAAGTATTCACCTAGTTAAGAGGACGAGGATAAAATTGGTAACACTACTTATTTAGACGAGGTTCAAACATCTTCATATTATTATGATGATGAGGATAGTATTGGTGAAGAACTTGAAATATATAGGCAGAGTAATCAAGAAATTATAACTCCAATTGTGCTTCATGATAATAGTGTTATTTCTGTTTTAAATCCAAATAATTTTAATGATTATTTACCTATTCAAAAGGAAGAGGATTTGACTAGAGATAGCACTATTTTAGACGGTGTAGAATTTTCTTGTTTTGAAGCCGATAATGGTTTAGAGGAATGAGTTTTTCCTAAGACTAGTGATTTAGAGTCTAACGATTCGAAGACAATAGTCTCTGACGAAGATGATAACTCTTAGAGAATTTTAACGTGATAGAGGGTGATTTGATTCAGGTTGATAGAATAATATCCTCAGTGGATTTTCTTTTCCTATAAACCCAACCTTTTCAGGTCCCAGATGCTCAAATTCCAGTGATTTTAGGTCGTCCTTTTTTAGCTGCATATAATATCGTCATCAATTATGGAAATGGAATAATTAATTTTTCTTTTGGTAACATGAGTATTGAACTGAATCTACTTAGTATGAGTAGACAACCTTCTTGTGAGACCTATGATTTAGAAGAAGTGAATGTAACTAGTACTTCAGTTCAGAAATCTTTACCAAACACTTTGTTAGAAGATCCATTAGAGAAATGCCTAGCCCACTTTGGGTTTGATGTTGACGATAATAGTGTTATTAATGAGGTGAATAATTTGTTAGATTCTTCACCTTTGATGGACACTTATAATATATGGAAAGCTAAGTTTGAACTTCTACCAATTTATAAGTCTACCTTATTTCCTTCTATAAAGAAAGTTGAATGTAGTTCTGACCTTAAGGACCCTAGAATCCAACCAAAAATTTTTAGTCCATCTAAGAGTAATGTCCACCCTAAGTTCGGGGGTACCGATGATTCTTGTAATTTTCAAGTATCACTACTTAAATTCCTTTACTCGGGGCTTGACATTTGAACCTCTATCATTTTTCAAGATCATCTTCAAACTAGATTCTTTGAGCCTATTGATGTCCAGAAAGAAGTTCAGTTGTTAGAAACCCATCCTCTAGTCGATGTGGTTCATCTAGGAAATAATACCAAGATTGACTTTGTTTTTCCCCCAAAAACATTTTCTTCCAATTGTAGGAACGTTTGAATTTCAAATGTGTTAGTTATTAAACTTTGAGACTAAGCCTAATTACTTTAGGAAATTAGGATCGACACATTTGCTTAAGAATGACCACCTTCATTGTAGTCAACTGTGTGGGTCAAATCTGATTGACTTTGAGGATCCACAATTATTCATGTTATTATTATGTGCTTCAAATTTATAAGTTGAGTTACTCCAGACTTTACAACCTGATCCTGTTGATCCCGCCTATAAAGAAATCCAACCCATAAAAATATTTTATCTAGACCCTTTCATAGACCCGAACCTGAACCTCAACTAAATGTAGTTGCCTTAAACAAGACATTAGATAGGGATAAGGGTGTACTTTGTTTGTTCACTTTTTGGGTCTGCTGCAGTTTCTTTCTATTTTGGATAACATTATTTTATTCATATAACCCACAATTGTTCCGACTATTGCTATATGATTTTATGAGGTTACTAATTCTTTCTTAGTATGACTTAAGACTTTAAACTTAGCACTTCTTGAGAGGTAACCCATGCTCATGCGACACGATAATATCTTTCCTTAACTCCTTTCCTTCGATTGGTAACAATGTTTCCTTGTTCATTCTTTTAATAATTCATCTTTAGAACATTGAGGAAAATGTTAGATTTAAGTTTTGGGGTAAGGGAGAAACTTTTATTGAAATATGAAACTCCAATGTCTAGAAACTTGTGAATAATTCAGGATGATACTAACCATTCTAGGTAGATGGAAACTTAACACTTTTTCTATTGGAATTGTTGTGCCCAGCTAAATGGTTTATTCATAAAAAGATGCCTAGCTCAGGTGTTAGAACTAACATGATAGTCGTCACCATATCTTTGAGTTTATCTCGACCATATCACCTTCTGTTTTTATTTTTGCAATTTTTGTGTTTCTCTAATTGATTTGGTGGGGCACCAATATCGAATTGTTATCGCCGTCAGGATGAAGTAGAGTGTTTGAGATAAATCACCATTATTGTATTATTTAGACCATTATTTTAAAAAAAAATCGAGTATTGACACTTTGATAGCAATATGTATGTGTTCTCCCTGTCTATGTCGCCTAAGCAAGCGTGGAACGCAGGATCCATGAGAACTATCATATAAGATGCTGATAAGGAGCATGCGCTTGGATTCATTTGATCCAATCATGTTGTCAGTACATTTAGAATAAATAATTGTTTTATTTTCAATAAATCAACCGATGAACCCTTGTAGATACCAGCTGAGTCGATATTAGTATAGGGATTAAGACCAGTGGGAGCGTATTTCAATCCATTAGGATTCATCCTGGCACTGACCTTCAGACATATATGGGAAACACCGTTCACCTTAGTCAACATGCGCGAACTTCATTTTGTCAATGTTCATCTTCTAAATATTTTCATGTGATTGTACTTTGATAGATTCTGAGTATCGTGGTTGAACGACTATCTAAGTAGAGTTGTGTTTTCTTATATATGAATTTTAGTATGCTGAGTGCAAACTCGTGTACAACAATTGGACTCATATAGGGTAATGATTTCCATAGCCGGAGAATTTAGTATGGAAACTAAATAACTTGTTTATTGTCTACCCTCAATCATTCGCAAGTAGCTAGAGTTTGGAGTAAAGGTTTTGTGGGTACACCTCTTGTAAACCCTCACGAGACTAAAAATCGTCCACTAGGGACACCTAGGGGATTAAAGTCTTATTACAGATGCTAAACGTAGTCGTGATTCCTGCGAAAGTGAGTTAGGATTTTATTTTATTAGATTTGCTCGAGGACTAGCAAATAATAAGTATGGGGGTATTTAATAAACACAATTTTGTGTCTAATTTGATCTAATATTTATAGGGTTAGTTCCCAATTTTTGTACAAATATTGTTCTTTTGCAGGCATTTTTGTGAGCTAGCACTTGTGGAGGATGGGCTTAAAAAGTGTTTAAATCACCCAGAAAAAATAATAAAGGCACTCTCATTTTGGTTAAGGGAACCCCTCATAATTGATAAAGGCACCATGTACCTGGATAAGGGCACCTACTTATTTGAATTCAAAAGATGCTTCTTGCGGGAACTTAATTCTCTCATCTGACTGAATTTGTTCAAGTGATATTTTGGGGAAGTTTCAAATATACTCTTGTACACACAATCAAGACCAAATCAGAAGCAGTTGTTCTCGGTAATATATCGTGAGATATTTTCTCACGTTGAAAAACAAGACCAAATATTCGAGAGTTAGGAAAGAAATATTGTTGGCTGCAAGGATTGAAAGATAATCTAATATCCCAAGAAACAAAATCAAGACTCGTGATCAAGTCTTTATCACCGGTAGATGATTCTCATCAAAGAAAATATTTTCGAGATTAAAAGAGAAGATTTGAAGAGATTTGGGAAGATTTGAGAAGGATTCAATGTTCTAGTATAAATAGCGGTTTATCAGAGGCTATAGGGGGAAGAAATCAAAAAATCAGAAAGTCTGTTCATGATCGTGATGAAGAAGATGAAGAAATCGTTGCTAAAAGGTTGAAGTTTTCGTGTCCAAAAATTCTAATATTCTGTTTCTAAAGCTTTTAATCTTTGCAATATTTATCTTCATTTTACAACGTTTATCTTCAGTGAAACACTTTTCCCTCTGTAATAGTGAGTTCGCAACGTTTGTTAGGCTTGTAAACTCGTGTACAACAATTGGACTCATATAGGTTAATGATTCCCATATCCGAAGAATTTAGTATGCCAACTAAATAGCTTGTTTATTATCTACCCTCAATCGTTCACAAGTAGCTAAAATTTGAAGTAAAAGGTTTTGTGGGTACACCTCTTGTAAACCCTCATGAGACTAAAACTCGTCCACTAGGGACACCTAGGGGTTTAAAAGCTTATTGCACACGCTAAGTGCAATCGTGATGCCTGCAAAAGTGAGTTAGGATTTTTAGATTAGATTTGCTCGAGGACTAGCAAATAATAAGTTTTGGGGTATTTGATAGACACATTTTTGTGTCTGATTTGTCTCAATTCTAAATACTGTTAGTTCTCATTTTGTACTAATTTTAGCGTTTTATTATGTTTGTAGGTATTTTTGGAAGAATAAATAATCATGGAGAAATCGGCTAAAAAGTGCTAAAAACACCCCATCAAAAGTTTTAAAGGCACCCAAGAAATTGTTAAAGGCATCCCCTTGGATTTGATAAAGGCAACTAGGTTTTCACCAAAGGCACCCACTCATTCCTTTTCAAATAAAAACAAAGGGCGGGAAAAATCAATCTCTCATGTACGTGAATCTGTGAAGACTATTTTTAGTTAAACTCAAGTTTCAAGATAAGATATTTCCTTTCCTTATATTTGAGAGTTGTATAAATCTTGGAAAGTTATTAAACGCAAAAGAAAATCTCTCGTGAAAATAATCAGGGAAAAGAAAAATATATTCTCTCGAGTTCGTATTTGCAAAGAATATATTTTTCGGGTTTAAATAGGGTGAAGATGTTTATTCCCGAGTTAGAATGAGGTAACATCATCAAACGTATCACTCTCGAGAAAAAAATCAAAAATCTCTGAGAAAATATTTCCCGTGAATGATCTTTAAAGAAAAGATTTGATTCGAGAAGATTTGGAAGTTATTAGGGATTGATGATGGTGTATTATAATTAGGAGAAGTCGATAACAACTTAAGGGGGGGATGAATTGGCCAGAAGTGAAAAAAAATCAAAATCCAGAAAAATGCTCGTGATGAAGAAGATGAAAAAAAACGTTGCGATAAGGTTGAAATTTGTGTGGCCAAAAGGTTGAAGATTTTGTTGCTAAAGCTTTTAACTTTGCACCATTTATCTTCATTTGCAATGTTTATCTTCAGTGAAACACTCTTCCCTCTGTAACAGTGAGTCTGTAACGCTTATAAACGTTACAAACTCGCTGTTTTTATTACTTTCACTGTTTTTCATCATTTGTAAACACTTTGAGCTATGTATCAATCTTTTGAGGGTGTTTTGAGCAAAGTGAGCTAAACCCCGTCAATGAGGCAAGGAGGAAGCCATTTTCCCATGATTAATTGGTAACTTTTAATAATTCTTTTATGACTTTTGCATTTATTTTTAATTAATATTACGATTTTTCTCAATTGATTGTGATTTTATTTGATGGTTTATGCTGGGACTTGATGTAATTTTTAAGAAGTGGTAAAAGGTTCTATACTCAGACTTATAAAGATTCGATGTTTAAAGCTAATTTTTAATAAATAAAAATAAAACAGAATTAAAGTAAAATTGATTTCAAATTATGGGAAGGACTGAGACTAAGGATTCCACCATTAATCAATTTTTCAAGTGATAAAAATCTTGCAACTCGTATGTTCAGTTTATCCAAAATATTGCCAAAGTTAGTTTTTCAAAATAATAGTTGTAAATCAAAAGTATGAGACATCAAAAGCTCTAAACTCAGCATGACCCATCAAACGAAAACACAACTAATTAATAAAAACCATTTTTTTCAATTTTAATTCAAAGAAAATAATAGTAAAAGAATTGCAAAAAATAAATAAAATAAAAATTACCACTTTATTATTGGAAAAATAGCTTCCTCCGTCGCCCCAGTGATGGTGATTAGCTCATCATGTTGGAAACACTCTCAAAATAGTTTTTCATAGCTCAAAAAGTGTTTATAGTGACGAAATAAAGGTAACACAAAAGAACTGATACGCTTATAAGCGTTACAGAGTGTGTGGCTAAAGAGAAAATAAGACAGAAGAGAAAAGAACGGACTCTAGCCGCTTCAGAATTTTGAAAGAATACGCAACGAAATCAACGACTGTTCTCTGGAGCCTTTTGTTCTTCCTGTTCTTCACACCAGCAGAAATTTTTTCTTCTTCCTGGAATTTTTTTTTGGCTTCTCTGGATGATATTTTCTTTGCTTCTCTTTTATATCGGGTTAGTAAACCCTAGTAACTCTTGTTTACCGATAAGAACTCCAAAACATATCCAAAACCAACTCTAATCTTGTTTTATCCAAATATAGGGAGGTTTTTTTTTCCAGCTGTGAGATGAATTTGCAACAATTTTTCCGGCGTGAATCACTCTGGTTAACGTGTGTTGATCATATCCTTGTGGTTTTTCACTTGGGTAACTCAGAATTACCCAAAATCCCTTAAAACTCGAGTCATACCAAATTTAGAAACTTTCTTTTCACGCGTAATAACTTTCCCACCATTTTCGGTTTTTAAACCGTGAAGATGGGTGCCCCTAATCCAACTGGTGGGTGCCTTTATCGATTCTTCCGGGTGCCTTTAGTAATTTTTCTGGGTGCCTTTAACAACTTTTTGACCTGATTTTTCCATAAATATTTATTTCTCAAAAATACCTACAAAGACATAAAACCCATAATAATTACAAAATCGAACACTATCAAAATAGATAATCGAGCACAATTTAGACATAAAAATGTGTCTATCAAATACCCCCAAACTTACTATTTGCTAGTCCTCGAGCAAATCTAATTTATAAAATATAATAAAATCCTAACTCACTTTCGCAGGAATCGCGACTACATTTAGCATATGTAATAAGCCTTTAAACCCCTAGGTGTCCCTAGTGGACGGGTTTTGTCTCATGAGGGTTTACAAGAGGTATACCCACAAAACCTTTACTTCCAATCCTAGCTATTCATGAACAATTGAGGATAAACACTAAACAAGCTATTTCGTTGGCATACTAAATTCTTCGGCTCTGAGAATCATTTCCCTATATGAGTTCAATTGTTGTACACGAGTTTTTACTCAAGCATACTAAAATCCACATATGATAAAACAAAGCTCTACTCAGATAGTCGTTCAACCACAATACTCAGAATCTATCAAAGTTCAATCACATGAAAATATTTAGAAGATGGATGTGGGCAACATGAAGTTTGCGCATGTTGACTAAGTTGAACGGTGTTTCCCATATCTGTCTGAAGGTCAGTACCAGGATAAATTCTAATGGATTGAGATACGCTCTTACTGGTCTTAATCATAATACTAATATCAATTCAACTGGTATATACAAGGGTCCCAACGATCGATTTATTAAAATACAACAATTATAAATGTACTGAAAACATGATTGGATCAAATTGAATCCAAGCGCATGGTCCTTATCAGCATCTTACATGATAGTTCCCATGGACCCTCCGTTCCACGCTTGCTTAGGCGACGGAGACAGGGAGAACACACACATATTGCTATCAAAGTGTCAATACTTGATTATTTTTTTAAAATAAGAATTAAAAATGGGGCTTGATCTCAACACTCTATTTCATCCTGGCGGCGATAACAATTCGATACTGGTGCCCCACAAAATCACTTAGAGAAACACAAAATTGCAAAAATAAAAACAGAAGGTGATATGGTTGAAATAGACTCCGAGATATGTTGACAACTATCATGTTATTTCTAACACCTGAATTATGTCCTTTTATGAATAGACCATTTAACTGGGCACACCAATTCCTATAGAAAAGAGCTAAGTTTCCATCTACCTAGAATGGTTAGTGTCATCCTGAATTGTTCACAAGTTTCTAGACTTTGGAGTTTTATTATTGCAAAAGTTTCTCCCTTACCCCAAAACTTAAATCTAACAGTATCCTCAATGTTCTAAAGATGAATGATTAAAAATATGAACAAGGAGAAACTGTTACCACTTCAAGAAAAGGAGTTAAGGAAAGATATTACCGTGTCGCATGAGCATGGGTTACCTCCCAAGAAGTGCTAAGTTTAAAGTCTTCAGCCAGACTAAGAAAGAATTAGTCACCTCATGAAATCATATAGCAATAGTCGAAACAACTGTGGGTCATCTGAATCAAATAGTGCTATCACAAATAAGAGGAAACTGCAACAGGCGAAGAAAATGAATAAATCGAGCACACCCTTATCTAGTTTTATGTTTAAGAAAACTAATTCTAGCTCTGGTTTAGGTTCAGGCTCTATAAAAGGGTCTAGATAAAATATTTTCATGGGATGGATTTCCTCGTAGGCATGATCAACAGGATCAGGTTATAAAGTATGGAATAACTCAACTAAGAACTTAGAAGCACATAATAATAACTTGAATAATTGTGGATCCTCAAAGTCAATCAGATTTGACTCACACAATTGACTACTATGAATGTGGTCATTCTTAAACAAATGTGTCGATTCTACTTCCCTAAAGTAATTAGGTTTTGTCTCAAAACTTAATAACTGACACATTTGAAATTCATTCGTTCCCACATATGGAAGAAAATATTTGGGAGGGAAAACAAAGTCAATCTTTGTATTATCGCCTAGGTAAACCACATCGACCAGAGGATGGGTTTCTAACAACTGAACTTCTTTCTGGACATCACCAGGCTCAGGAAATATAGTTTGAAGATGATCTTATAAAATGGTAGAGGTGCATATGTCAAGTCCCAAGTTAGGGACTTTAAGTAGAGATACTTGAAAATCACAAGAATCATCGGTACCCCCAAACTTAGGGTGGACATTACTCCCAGATGGACTAAAAACTATTGGTTGGATTCTAGAGTCCTTAAGGTCAGAACTACACTGAGCTTCCTCTATAGAAGGAAATATGGTGGACTCATAAACTGGTAGAAGTTCAGACTCAGTTTTCCATATATTATAAGTGTCCATCAAAGGTACAGAATCTAACAAAGAATTCACCTCATTAATAACACTATCATCGTCAATATCAAATCTAAAGTGGGCTAGGCATTTCTCTAATGAATCTTCTAACAAAGTGTTGGCAATGACTCCTGAACTATCGTTCCTATCATGTTAACCTCTTCAATGTACGTGTCATCTAGTTCAGGTGGTTGGTTACTAATATTAAAAATATTCAGCTCAATAGTCATACTACCAAAAGATAAGTTCATAATACCATTTCGACAGTTCATGATCGCATTAGATGTAGCTAAAAATGGGCAACCTAATATCACAGATATCTGATTCTCTGGGTCAGGGACAAGTTGGGTGTCAAGGACAACAAAATCTACTGGCTTATCGACCTCAATAAGAACATCCTCTATGACACCACGAGGAATTTTCACAGACCTATCAGCTAACTGCAGTGTTATCTGAGTAGGTTCCAAATCACCAAGGCCTAGCTGGAGGTGCACATGTTACGGAAGTAAGTTTACACTGGCTCCTAAGTCAAGTAAGGCTTTCTCAACATGGTAGTTACCTATTGTGCAAGAAATGGTTGGGGAACCTGGGTCTTTGTACTTAGGAGTTGTATTGTTCTGGATAATTGAACTCACATGACTAGCTAAAAAGGCTTTCTTCGGTACACTAAGCTTTAGATTTCGCGTACACATATCCTTAATGAAATTGGCATATGCAGGAATCTGCCTAATTACATCTAATAATGGAAGGTTGATAGTGACTTGCTTAAAAACTTTCAATATGTCGTTAAAGTTCGATTCCTTCTTTGTTGGTGCTAACAGTTGTGGGAACGCGGCTCTGGGCACAAAATCTGGCTTATGAGGAATTACATCGGGTTCTTTAGAGACTTTATCAGTCTCTTCATCTACTGACTTAGAAGGGTGAACTACAGTATGTTCACTATTAGACATGGTTACCTTGTTGTCTACCATTTTACCGTTCCTAAGGGTTCTAATTGCGTTCACATGATTTGATAATTTCTCACCAGAAGATACTTCATGAACTCCTCTAGGATTGGGTTGGGTCTGACTAGGGAACCTACCTTTTTCTCTTTCTCTCCAAGACTCAGCGATTTGACCAACCTGGGTTTCTAAATTGGAAATAGCCTGACTGTTATCCTGAACGATCTTTTGATTTTCTCTTTGGTTAACCAACTGCTTAAAATCTGTAAAGTCTTGAGTTAATAAGGCGACAGACTCTGCTAAACTGATGATCGTTTTATCTATCGGATTCTGAAATTGTGCCGGTCCATAAGGATTCTTAGTATAACCAAAACCTGGGGTAACCTTAGAATTACTAGACTGACCTTGACTCTGGCCCTTAGACCGAGAAAGGTTAGGATGGTTTCTCCAACCAGGGTTATAGGTTTCTGAATAAGGGTCAAACTTTTGATTATTATAAAATCTAGTGTTATTATAAAGGGCATGGGCTTGCTTTTCAACAGTCTGTCATTTCCAAAATGATTTGGGCTTAATTTCACAACTAGATTGACTCAGTTCTAAAGCTTCTAACCTTTTCGATATAGCTGTTATTTTAACATCTGATTCAAAAGATCCTTCTACCCTATTGACATTTCCTCTACTTAGAAGAATTGTTTTCCGGGGATCCATACTATTTTCCCACTGATGGTTTTTTTCGGCGATTTCATTCAAAAATATCATCGCACCATCGACAGTTTGATTTTCAAATCCACATGTGCATAAAGACTCAACCATGGTTGTTGTCGAATAATCTAAACCCTCGTAGAGCATCTGAACTAGCCTTATTTTTTCTAAACCATGATGAGGACATTGTGATAATAAGTCATTGAACCTTTCCAAATACCTATATAAAGATTCTCCCTCTTGTTGAGCAAATGTGCAAATCTGCTGCCTAATAGATGATGTTTTGTGCCTATGGAATTTTTTTTGAAAAAGGAAGATGTAAGTTGTTCATAGGTTTTAATTGACTCGGAAGTCAAACTATATAGCCAAGATTTGGCTTTGTCTCTTAGTGAAAAAGGAAAGAGTCTAAGTTTCAATGCTTTATCATCTAGGTCCTTAATACTGATGGTACTATATATTTCCTCAAAATCCCTAACATGGAAATAGGGGTTTCATTTTCTTTCCCTAAGAAGATTGGAAACATCTGTATGGTCCCATGTTTCAACTCATAGTTTGCTTCAGTTTCATCTAACTTGATACATGATGGACGAGAAGTCCTAGTCGGGTTCAACAAAGCTTTTAAAGTTGCCATTGCTGGCGCTATCAAAGGACTAGTAATAACTTCTTTACACAGTGTCAAGTTCTCAAAATTGAAATTTCCAAAAACAGGGACCTCAAAAGAAGAGTCTTCGAGGTCCTCGTTTCCAGGGATATAACTACTAGGGTTGTTACTAATCAAACGACCTAGAGTGTGTCTTTTCCAAGATCGCTCAGTGATAAGTTCGAGCGGTCTTGGCATACACTAAAAAAAACTAGAAAAAATAAATCCTAATTGGAAGGGAATTTTAAACAATCACAAGCAAGGCTGACTCAACCAAATCAAACCTATTAAATCTAGCAAACAAAAAGCATGATGGCTCCACTAGATTGTTTCTAGACCAGCTTTTATTCCTTCGAAAGGCAACTAGTTACAATTTTAGAAAACCTCTTAGAATGATCTGAATTAGATTAAATCGAACAGAAACCGGATAAGCTTTAAGGAGCTTTGATAACCCTGTCTCTTTGGCAACTTTTCCTTGGGTTACAAGGCGGCTCTAATCAACTTAAAATAATCTTCCTGAACTTTGAGTTAGGCTAACAAAGTAATCAATACAGTCTTTTTGAACGAGTTTCCTATAAGCTTGGTACATTATCGGCCTCTTTCTAGTAAAAATTTTAAGGTTTAGGTTCGCGTTTGGTAACGTTTTCCTAAAACGGGCAAGAAAGAAAAGGTGATGAAAATCCGAGTCCTCATCATGTTGGAAACACCCCCAAAATAGTTTTTCATAGCTCAAAAAGTGTTTACAATGATGAAATAAAGGTAACACAGAAGAACTGATACTCTTATAAGTGTTACAAGTGTGTGGCTGAAGAGAAAATAAGACAGAAGAGAAAAGAACAGACTCTAGCCGCTTCAAAATTTTTAAAGAATACGCAACGGAATCAAAGACTGTTCTCTGGAGCCTTTTGTTCTTCCTGTTCTTCACACCATCAGTGGCGCCAAAAATTGATGTAATTTTTAAATAGTGGTAAAAGGTTTGATACTCAGACTTGTAAAGATTCGATTTTTAAAGCTAATTTTTAATAAATAAAAATAAAACAGAATTAAAGTAAAATTGATTTCAAATTATGGGAAGGACTGAGACTAAGGATTCCACCATTAGTCAATTTTTCAAGTGATAAAAATCTTGCAACTCGTATGTTCAGTTTATCCAAAATATTGCCAAAGTTAGGTTTTCAAAATAATAGTTGTAAATCAAAAGCATGAGACATCAAAAGCTCTAAACTCAGCATGACCCATCAAACGAAAACACAACTAATTGATAAAAACTATTTTTCCAATTTTAATTGAAAGAAAATAATAGTAAAAGAATTGCAAAAAATAAATAAAATAAGAATTATAATTTTATTATTGGAAAAGTAGCCCCAATGATGGTGATTAGCTCATCATGTTGGAAACACTCTCAAAATAGTTTTTCGTAGCTCAAAAAGTATTTACAATGAAGAAATAAAGGTAACACAGAATGACTGATACGCTTATAAGCGTTACAGAGTGTGTGGTTGAAGAGAAAATAAGACAAAAGAGATAAGAACGGACTCTAGCCGCTTCATAATTTTTAAAGAATACGCAACGGAATCAACGAGTGTTCTTTGGAGACTTTTGTTCTTCCTGTTCTTCACACCAGCATAAATTTTATCTTCTTCCTGGAATTTTTTCCGGCTGATCTGGATGATATTTTCTTTGTTTCTCTTTGCTTTATATAGGGTTAGTAAACCCTAGTAACTCTTGTGAATAGATAAGGACTCCAAAAAAAATCCAAAACCAACTCTAAATCCTGTTTTATCCGAATCCGGGGAGATTTTTTTTCTCCGGCTGTGAGATGAATTTGCAACAATTTTTTCGGCGTAAATCACTTTGGTTAATGTGTGTTGATCATATCCTGGAGGTTTCTTCACTTGGGTAACTCAGAATTACCCAAAATCCCTTAAAATTCGATTCATACCAAATTCAGAAACTTTTTTTCACGTGTAATAACTTTCTCGCCATTTTCGGTTTTTAAACCATGAAGACGGGTGCCCCCAATCCAACTGGTGGGTGCCTTTATTATTTTTCCGAGTGCCTTTAGTAATTTTTCTGGGTGCCTTTAACAAATTTTTGAGCCCATTTTTCCACAATTATTTATTTTTCAAAAATACCTACAAAGACATAAAAACCCATAAATAGTACAAAATCGAACACTATCAAAATAAATAATCGAGCACAATTTAGACACAAAAATGTGTCTATCACCAGCCCAAGGAACTCTATGTCTAGTTTGATATTGATTAGTAAGAAACTATAAGCATATTTAATAGAAACTTCCCCATTTCTGGTTCCTAACCATTTCCTAGTATCATTACCAGCGTGATTGGGCTCAATAGTACGAATAACATTGATAGTAACATCATGAAATAAGTGAGAAATAAGATAAAAGTTCCACTGACCTGTAGTAGTAGTAATATCTGAAAGAATTTGAATAAGATTTGGAAAAATACCAGACCTGGAAGAAAGAAGTGCTTCATTGGGTAACCACTTATCGTACTATAGTGAAATAGTGGTACCCTTACCTTTGTCCCAGCAATAATTTTGTTTAATAACATCTATTCCTCTACAAATACTAGTCCATATCCAATATTTGACAAAAAAAAAAAATTATAATGCAATGGGTCTGATGTAGGGAAATATTTATATTTAAGTTTTCTACACCATAATTGTTGAGGATTTTTCAATAATCTCCATGATAACCTAGTTATAAAGCAAGATTAAATTTATGAGGATTTTTAAAACATAAACCTCTACTAGCTTTGCTGGTACAAATAAAATTCCAAGATTTGATATAATTTCCCTTTACTTCGCTCTTTAAGTTGCCACCAGAAGTCACACCGAAGAGCATTAAGTATATTTAAAGTTTTAGTTGGTAAGATATAAATATTATGTATTCTAATATTTACCAGAGTATTATATACATGTAACCCATTAACGAAGTCAACGATGTTTGAGGGATGGTATGCAGATACTGATTCTACCATTTGAATTTTGTTCTTCATTGAAAATAATTTTTTTCTAAATTTTTTCTAAATTAATTTTGAATGTTTCAGAGAGGAGTAATATGCGCATTACATCGAAATCGAAATCAAAATCATACCCAATATAATATATAATACAAAGATAATTATATTTTTGGTCACAAATGAGACTTAGAAATACTATTATACCTTTAATATTATTTTAAAAAAATTATAAACCACAAAGAAAAAAATAGAAACAAATTTTTGTAGCTTCAC